>CAUYPK010162805.1:0-67684 GCA_963574355.1 Loris lydekkerianus | reverse complement strand
CTGTAGTGTCACAGTTCACAGCAACCTCCAGCTCTTGGGCTTAGGTGATTCTCTTGCCTCAGCCTCCCCAGTAGGTGGGACTACAGGTGCCCACCACAACACCTGGCTATTTTTTGTTGCAGTTTGTCTGGGGCTGGGTTTGAACCTGCCACCCTCAGTATATGGGTGCAGTGCCCTACTCACTGAGCCACAGGTGCCGCCCAACCCACTGTTTTTTTGTTTTTTTTTAATCACAGTTTTGTTTTTTTTTTTTATTGTTAAGCTGCAACATACGTGGTTTAATACAACAAAAACATTTAATCAAATGAAAAGTAATAAACTAAACAATAAATAAACACTCAAAACAAAATATTTTTCATTGGAATATGGGGTTTTGTCACACTGCTTTTTAAAGTGTACTTGTTCACAGAACCCACCTTTGTTAATATCAGTAGAAAAAATTAAAAACTCTTTTCTAACAAATTTGTCACAAATTTTTATTTTTTTTAATTCAAAGCTAGGCAAATTGCAAGTCTGTTACAGTGATTCACAACAAAGAAGAGTTTTCTTTCTGCAGTGGTGTTGGATAACATTAAGTATGTTTGAGTTATCATGAATTAACCCAGGAACATTGCTATATTGGTTGTAATTATTTCACTATCCAAAAACAGGCAGAAACCAGCTTTTAAGCAGAGAATTCTTGAATTATGAACAAATATTCATGCTTATCTTAGTAAGATGTTAAGAATTTTTATCCCAGCATCTGTAACTATATATAAGAAAAGAATATTTATAATCTTACATATAATTGTAATAACACTGATTATTTGGTTTTAAAATTCATAAATCAGGGGCTATTGTGGTTTTTTGTTGTTTGTTGTACACTGAAAAAAAATGTCCACTAATAAAAAGGGAAGAGGTGCATGATAAAAGCTATACAAAGAAGAGTGCAAAATACATAGCCATTTTAGGACATCTAGTATCTGGGAAGAAAACCCCCTATATATCAGGCCCTGACATACTGTATTCTGATGTTGTACTCCAAATAATCATAACAGCGACCTTGAAATATTGAATTATGTGTAGATGTTGCTATTTAAGAAAATAAAAAGTCAATAGATTGTAAATTAAAATTCCTTAAAAATTTTTCAGAAGTTTTTTTTTTTTTTTGCATAAAGGGTTACTTTTATAGTTGCTCTGGGAGGCTTGTCTATGTGAAATGACATATTCTTTAAGGATTATGGGGAAGTTTGGTTTTCATAATTGAAAAGCAACAAGGGAAACACTGCTGAAGTACTGCTAAAACTTCTCAGTACTTTTAATCTAGGCTAAGACTGCATTGTGAGTGCTTTTAGTATAGGCTGTTAAGACTGCATATAGGTTGTGCATCCCAAGTCTGACAACCTGAAATCTATAGTGCTCCAGAATCCAAAGCCTTCTGAACAGGGACATGACACTCAAAGAAAGTGTTTATTGAAACATTTTAGATTTTATATTTTCAGATTTGATATGCTCTATCAGCAACCGAAAAAATCCAGACACCTGATATCTGAAGCATTTCAGATAAGGGATATTCAATGTATAACCTAACTGGTGTAGCTATGAAGTTGTAAAACTGTTGATTTTTTTTATTTTTTATTTTATTTTTTTGAGACAGAGCCTCAAGCTGTTGCCCTAGGTAGAGTGAGTGGCATTACAGCCCACAGCAACTTCTAACTCCTAGGCTCAAGCGATTCTCCTGCTTCTGTCTTCCAAGTAGGTGGGACTACAGGTGCCCGCCACCAAACCCAGTTATTTTTTGTTGCAGCCATCATTATTGTTTGGTGGGCCCAGGCTGGATTTGAACCCACCAGCTGGCGCCTTAGGCACTTGAGTCACAGATGCCGAGCCAAAAAGTTGATGTTTTGTAGATAATTGGCTGCTCTTCAAACCGATTTTACAGTATCAATGAATACTGAAATTTTTTTTTTCTGGTATTGAAGATGTGTTTGCTTTGAGAACCAAAACTCAAGTTTTTTTTTTTTTTTTTTTTTACTGTTTTTGCCTGGGCCCGCCACCTCTGGCATATGGGGCCAGCACCCTACTCCTTTGAGCCACAAGCACTGCCCTTAAGTTTTTTTAGTATAAGATTACTAGTCATGCAAAACTTGTCAAACTTGTATATATGTGTTGATAAAACATACATTTATCACTGAAGGGTTTTGTACATTTCAGTTATTGGACGTAACAAAGCTCTTATATCAGTTCTTCAACAGTTCTGAGAGTAAGTTCCTTTGCTTCTTGTTGCAGTTTGGCCAGGGCCGGGTTTGAACCTGCCACCCTTGGTATATGGGGCTGGTGCCCTACTCGGGTGCCACCCAGTTCCTTTGCTTTTTAAAGCTGCCAGTTCTGGTTCTTGTGGAGGTTGCGTGTATTTTAATTCTAGAAGTCTTTTAGTTGTAGTTTTAACATCAGGCTGATCTTCCTCTTTCATGGTTCACTTGTGTTTTAGAAAAACATCAGACTTTAAGAAGTGGCTGTAGCTATAGATTTGTGAGATTGAAGATCTGGTCCTTGAGTTTCTTTTCTTTCTTTTTTTTTTTTTTTTGAGACAAAATCACTTGGTCACCTTCAGTAGAGTGTCATAGTGTCTTAGTTCATAGCAACTTCAAACTCTTGGGATCAAGTAATCCTCTTGCCTCAGCCTTCCCTGTAGCTGGGACTACAGACATTCACCACAACACCTGGCTATTTTTTACAGATGGGGTCTTGCTCTGGCTCAGGCTGATCTGGAACCATTGAGCTCATTCAGTCCATCCGCCTCAGCCTCCCATGTGCTGGGATTACAGGCATGAGCCACTGCATCCAGCCTTGGTCCTTGAAGTTTCTTGAACATCAGATTCTTCCAGGATCTTTTTGTTGGCCTGAGACACCCTCCACATTGACTTGTGATAAAGCCTTACTAGAAAGTAGATTATCTCGGCCTTTCCCTTCATTTGTTTCTTATATTGTGTTTTCTTAAAAATCTTCATATGCTAGCCAAACAAAATTTCCTTCACTAAATTCCTTTTAAAAAGATTTCTTAAGTCTTTTCACTCTTCTGGGTCTTTCAGCAGATTCTTCAGGGAAGTTGTCCATTTGGCTTGCTCTTGAGACTCTTGCTGAGACTACTATCACTGTCATGGATGTGTTTACTAGTTTATCATAAAAGATGTTACAGTGCATACAGATGAAGAGGTGCATAGGGCAATGCATGAGGGGAGAGATTTGAACATCCATGACCTCTATAGGCACTCCACCTTCCAGGAACCTCCACCTGTTTAGTTATCCTGAAGCTTCAGTGTTGAAATATTTTGATGATAGATTATGATTTATAGGACAGACAATTCAAATTTTGTGAATTATCATACATAAAACATATAAAGGGGTTGTGAAAGAAGGTGTGAACATTTGGAGGAAATTTAATCAGTGATCATAGTAGAAAGATACTATGAAGGATAACTAGGAGATTATGTTGCATAAAAGAAAAAAGTGCAAATTATTGTTGATGTTCTTCTCTAGAAACGACTACAAAAAGAACTGTTGGCTTTACAAAATGACCCACCCCCTGGGATGACGTTAAATGAAAAGAGTGTTCAGAATTCCATTACACAGTAAGTATTTAATTTTTGAAGTCCTTTTTCCTTTTCTGTTTATATAATGTATGAACGTATACTTTTTAAAAATGTAAAATTATTCTCAGATTTTATCCCATTCCCTTCTAGCAAGAGGTAAATACAGCAAATAGATCTTATTGTATGTACTTATATAAATAGTAAATTTTTTTTTACATTTTTGTATCATAGACATTGTTATTTAATTCATACATTATTTAATTCATAATTTTTTTTAACCATATGAGTAGTAAGTTTTTAAAAAGTTTTTTGCATGACAGGGCAGCATTTAAACATTTTTGCCTAATGATTCTTATTGATAATAGAGTAGTTTGATATGAGGTTATTCATCAAGTTTTCAGAAAATCATTTAGGGTTTTGAAGAGAATAATAGTGAAGAGATAGCCCATCTCTATCCACTAAACACATTGATTGCGTCTCGTACAGAAGGATAACTAAATGAAATTCTGACTCTCAGGAATCTCATAAAATAGGTAAGAAGCTTTTACAGGAGGATGAAAAAGTTAGGGGTGGAAGGAAGACAGAAATATTCGAATTCCGTTTCTTCTTTGGGAATGGAGCAGCAGGTCCTTCCCATATAGGATATCAAAAAGTAAAGAGATAAAGGACCCCCTCCCTTAAATGAACATCCCTAGTGGCTGGGACTATAGGCGCCCACCACAATACTCAGCTATTTTTTTGTTGTAGTTCTTTAGTTGGCCTATGCCAGGTTCAAACCCACCACCCTCGGTGTATGTGGCTGGTGCCATAACCACTGTGCTGTGGATGCCGAGCCTATTTATTTATTTTTATTAATATTATTTTTTGTTGTAGGGACAGCTCACAGCAACTTCTAACTCCTGGGCTTAGGCGAGTCTCTTGCCTCAGCCTCCCAAGTAGCTGGAACTACAGGTACCTGCCACAACGCCTGGCTATTTTTTTGTTGCAGTTTGGCTGGGGCCAGGTTTGAACCTGCTACCCTTGGTATATGGGGCCAGCGCCCTACCCACTGAGCCACAGGCGCTGCTCTATTTATTTATTTTATTAAGACAGTCTCAAGTCACCCTGGGTAGAGCTCACACCAACATCAAACTCGGGCTTGAGCAATCCTCTTGCCTCAGTTTCTCTATTTTTAGTAGAGGTGGGTTGGGGGTCTCACTTTTGCTCTGGCTGGTCTCGAACTCTTGAGCTCAAGCAATTCTGCTGCCTCGGCCTCCCAGAGTGATCCTCCTAGGATTACAGCATGAGCCTCTGTGCCCAGCCAGGAAATTTAAAATAATCACTCCTCCATTAAAAAAAAAAAATCTCAAAAAACATAAAAGGAAAAGAAGCCAGTAAGATATAAGTTTACCATAAACCAACTTGTAGGAAAATTGGTCAGTAAAATATTTAGTGTATTCCAGATCCAGGGAGTAGAAGTGACCAAAATTCAAGTAACTTTCCTTTTCAGGAGAAACAGTTTTAATTACCCTCGACTTTGACATTTGAGTAACTTCCTAAAATAGGAGAAAATGTCTTATAAATCTTTATAACAGTCTCTTTGAAACATTGCTAAGTTCTCAATTGGCTTTTTATTTATATCAAAATTTGAAACTACTCTTCTAAAATAACCATAAATGGAGCACACATTTAGAGTGTGTGGCATTTGTTCTGTGTAATTAAACAAAATGGGACCGACTTACTGTATACCATTTTCATCTGCTTCCTCACTCCCTTTGTTAACCTTCCTCAAAATATAACAGCTAGCCCTGTGTTCTCAAGGAAATTGCTAATAATGATATTGCTTCCTCTTTCAACCTTTCCTTTTTTGGGTAGGTTGGGGAAAACATCCAACATAATGATTTATAAATAGATAAATGAGTATCAAATAGAAACATTTTTATAGATTGTCAAATAGTTATACCACAAATTTAAACTGATACAGCAATGATTATTTTTGTTTCAGGATAAAATTTATCATTTAGAGGTACTAGTCAGGCAAGAATTTTTTTTAGAATAATTTATTAAAAATGAACTATGGAAGTTTTATGATCTTTGGACCATCTTTCAGAACAAAAATATTAGTCTTATAAAGGATCAAATTGTTTAAATAGGATTATATGGAATGTAGATATGGGTATGGAAAATGCATAAAAAAGACAATGAAAGCACGTTAAGAAGCTTTCTGAAAGACAGTTTGATGGCATGTGTTAGACTTTATAAAGACTGATAACCAAACCCTGTAACCATATATCCTTTGCACCATCCTAAGGAAGGAACAGAGATACAGAAAAAGATACAGATATTACACAGAATTACCTATTATCATACAAATATTACAAGGATTAATAAGATTTTGTTCAGCTCTTATTTAAAAGCTGTGCTTGTGAATTTATGGTTGATAGGATGTTCTAAAAATTACCATATAAACATAATGAAAGAAGAGTATCAATTCCTCTTGGAATATCACTCTGCCTGCTAGATGTTGGGGAAAGAGAAAGGAATTTTGAAGGCTAAAAAGACCTAGTTTACAAAGAGAATAGAGGTTTTTTTTTTTTTTTTTTTTGTATATAGCATTTGCATTGTATTTAATGTCTTGTGTACTGGCTCTGAGTCTAGAAAGCCCTAGCTTTTGTGTATTTATAGTGTCTTTTATCTTTTCAGCAGCTCTTTATTAAAGTAGTTAAAGTTGGAGAGGTAAAATAGCTTATTCACACAGCTAATATAACTAACTCCAGTTGTAAGTAGATGTATAACTGTCTAGTCTCACTATAAAATGTTATCTCTTGGGTCTGTGGTTATATTTTTTTTACCATGTATGGTACTTAGCATGTATTCTGAAAATCACTAGCCATGCTGTTAAGAGTCTGCATACTTTAGCTGATTTCTTTCAGAAAATTGGCACATATTTTGTATATTACTAAGTCCATAGCATGTGTGGTGATGACTTGAACCCCAATATTGTTTTCTGTCGTCATTTTTGTTTTCCTATATTTATTTATTTATTTCTTTATTTGAGACAGAGTCTCGCTTAGTCACCCTGGGTAGAATGTCATGGTGTCACAGCTCACCGCAACCTCAAACTCTTGGCCTCAAGTTCTCTTGCCTCAGCCTCCTGAGTAGCTGGGACTACTAGGTGCCTGCCACAACACTTGACTATTTTTAGAGATGGGGTTCCTGTTCTTGCTCAGGCTGGTCTCGAACTCCTGAGTTCAAGCAATCCACCTGCCTTGGCCTCCCAGCATGCTAGGATTACAGGCTTGAGCCATCATACCTGGCCCTGTTTTCTTGTATTTAAAATAAAAGAAAGGATAAGGCAAAAGGAATTGGCCTAAAGGTATACAATAATTACAAGTAACAGAACTATAATTAGGAACCTCTTACTGATCTTAGTTCACTTTTGCTTCTAAATGCTGCCCCATCATTATTCACTATTTTTCCCCCTATTCTTTTAAAGAAAATAATAAGAGATAGTATATAGACTAGAAATAAAAACAGATTATATTCATGATTTATTAAATATGAAAACAAAGTAAGCTTGCTTAGATGTCATAGACATCTGTTCTGGGCTTTATTAAACAGTGGAAACAGTGAGAGATAAAGGGTACCTCTAAAAGATAAAGGGAAGCGTATAGAACTTTGCTTAACCGTCAGGGTTAGCAGGCTGATGTCCTTTTCTCTGTTTAGTCTTCTCTAAAATATTGATGAGAAAATAGGTTGTTGATACCTATTTCCCCCATTGCTTCTACCATTGATACCAGAAAAAAAGAAAATAGCATAAATTGAAGAGGAAGATACAGACTTTGGTGTCAACATACCTGAGTTTAGGTTTCTATTTATTTTTATTTATTTATTTATTTTGAGACAGTCTCACTATGTCACCATCGGTAGAGTGTTGTGGTGGTCACAGCTCACAGGAACCTCAAACTTGTGGGTTTGAGCCAATTCTTTTGCCTCAGCCTCCCACGTAGCTGGGACTATAGGTGCCCACCACAATGCCTGGCTATGTTTTGGTTGTAGTTGCCGTCATTGTATGGCAGGCCCAGGCTGGGTTTGAACCCACTAGCTCCCATGTATGTGGCTGGTGCCCTAGCTGTTGAGCTACAGGCGCCGAACCTGAGTTTTTATTTAATTTTGTTTTTTGTTTGTTTCTTTAGACCTGGGTCAAAATTTGGCTCTGTTCTTTGCTAGCAGTCTGATAACTGACTTCAGTTATTCAATCTCTGAGTGTCAGAGGAGAAAGATTAGAGGTGTTAATGCCCACCCTGAGAGTTGTAGGGAAGATGAATTGTGCTTGATGTTACATGTGAACTATTCTTGTTTCAGTGCCTGGCATAGAGGATATACCCAGTGTTCCCTTTACTCATGCTAATGTCAGTTTTTTTTTTAAATTTTTATTTTAAGTTTTTAATTTGTTTCTTTTCTATTCTAGGTGGATTGTAGACATGGAAGGTGCACCAGGTACCTTATATGAAGGGGAAAAATTTCAACTTCTATTTAAGTTTAGTAGTCGATATCCTTTTGACTCTCCTCAGGTAATTGCCTTGCTTTTTAAATTCTTATTTTATTTTTAGATAGCAAAATGCTAAATTAGAGATTTTTGACTGACCAAAAACATATCAAAGAAATTATAAATATGTATGTGGATTTGTTCTTCTATTGTCTTATTTGCATTGTAATTAAGACTGTATGGGTGGCACCCGTAGCTCAGTGGGTAGGTCACTGGCCACATACACCAAGGCTGGTGGGTTCAAACCCAGCTCAGGCAAGCTAAAACAACTATGACAACTGCAGGCCGGGCGTGGTGGCTCACGCCTGTAGTCCCAGCGCTGTGGGAGGCCGAGGCGAGTGGATTGCCTGAGCTCAGAGGTTCGAGACCAGTATGACCAGCAGTGAGCCAGAGTAAGACCCTGTCTCTACTAACATCAAAAACAGCACAGCATCTCCAGAGGAAGAAGAAAATGAACAACAAAAAAGAGTACCTACTTCAAACAAGGAAGAATGTACAAGCAAGTTGAAATTAAAAAAAAACAAAAAAACAAAAAACCAAAAAACAATGACAACTGCAGCAAACAGCAACAAAGTAGCCAGACATTGTGGTGGGTGCCTGTAGTCCCAGTTACTTGGAGGCTAAGGCAAGAGAATCACTTAAGCCCAAGAGTTTGAAGTTGCTGTGAGTTGTGTTGCTACAGCATGAAACTCTGTCTGCATTCTAGCCTGGGCAACAGAGTGATACCCTGCCTCTACAAAAATTGAAAAGAAAAGAAAAATGGATAAAAATCTAACCAGGCCTCTAGGTTGTGGGAGAAGCTAAGCATTTTAGAATAACTTGAGGCACTTCTTCCTCGATCAGGTGATAAAATGAAATGGTAAAGAGTCTCTGCTGGAAGGAGCTCTTTGATTTTGCTTCAAAGTGCAGTCTTTGCAGCCTTGCAAGGGCAGAGTACATTACCAGATGTTAAATATTTAGACATCAGCCCCAAATCTGATCCTTATTATTTGAGGCAGGTTCAGTTTGGTTAATGACTTAATACTTGGACAAGGGATAATGGTGGTAGAAAAAACATTTTTGAGAGCTGTTTAACTGTAGTAAATGATTGATTGAAGGTTAGGGAAAGGGGGACTATAGTATGACTTTCAGGTTTCTGGCATGGTGAGATGGATAAATGAGTTACTACAGCTGCTTACTTTTTAGAGAATTATTATAACAAAACATTTCATTTTTAAAATTTGAGGTTTGTAGGATTTGTTGGCTAAATAAGACTTAATCCAGCCTTTTTTGGTATTACTAGCTAATGAGGTGTCCTGGAAAATGAAGCCAGTACATGAAATATTTCCCAGATACCTAAAATTCAAGTTGTTAGGTACTAAAATATACTCTTTTGAGGAAAATTGTATTTCATTACTGCTTTAAACAGAATATAGCAAACATAGCTCAATCTTTTCTTGACCATATAGAAGAGATAGAAGTCAGTTACTGTATTTTACAATGGGTAAAGAGATTAATTGTTTTAAAGCATAGGATTTAATGAATAGTTTTATTTATTTAGTTTTTTTGTTTGTTTGTTTTTGAGATAGAGTCTCACACAACTCAAACTCAAGAGCAACCTCAAACTCTTGGGCTTAAGCAATTCTCCTGCCTCAGCCTCCCAAGTAGCTGGGACTATTTTTTTTGTTGCAGTTGTCGTTGTTTAGTGGCCCAGGCTGGGTTTGAACCTGCCAGCCTTGGTGCATGTGGCTGGCGCCATTAACACTGTGCTACGGGAGCCAAGCCTAATAGATAGCTTTAATGTGAGCAGAAAACTATTAAGACTTTGGGGAGACTGGGCGCGGTGGCTCACTCCTATAATCCTAGCACTCTGGGAAGCCACGGTGGGTAGATTGCCTGAGCTCACAGGTTCGAGACCAGCTTGAAACAGAGTGAGACCTCATCTCTAAAAATAGCTGAGTGTTGTAGTGGGCACCCGTAGTCACAGCTACTTGGGAGGGTGAGGCAAGAAAATTACTTGAGCCCAAGGATTTAAGGTTGCTGTCAGCTGCACCACAGCACTCTACCAAGGGTGACAAAGTTAAGACTTTGTCTCAAAAAAAAAAAAAAAAAAAAAAAAAAAAAAAGGCTTTGAGGGCTTATTTTTGCCCTTTTCATAAAAATTAAAGGGAAGGAGGTATGTGTTGTCCAGGTATTTATAATATGCTTCTGTAGACTATCACCAATAGCCAAAGCAGATAATCTTTCTTCAGAAAATTATTTTCACTTTATCTTATTGCCTTCTGGCTTATCATTCATTTCTGATTATTAATGCATCAAGGCAGTGGGGCCTCAGGTATCCATCCCTTTGTCACCTTCAGCCTATTCACCTACCTTACTTTGGTTAAGTTTGTGGTGTGAAGGACGAATACAACACACCAACTCAGAAGCTTTTGAATGGGTAGATATTGAGGGCTCAACAAATGTTTCAACAGAGGAAACTAACATTTCTATAAACAGGAAACCAAGTTAAAAAAAGTGTTTTCTAAACTCTCTTCTGAGTACTTAATTCTAAATCAAATGTCAAACTTAGACATCATTTTGAATTTCAATATTTCTGTAAGTTGTAACATTTGTAATAAATTCTTCTAGTCATCTTCCTTCAATTCCTTTTATTCTCATTCTTTGGTTTTACTTCTGTCCACTCTTACTTTGTTGTTACCCAGGTTCTTCATTCAGTACTCTTTTACTCTTCTTTCATCTTCAGTTATATCTTCAGTTAATAATTTTCATGTGATGCATTTTAATTGTACACATTTGTGGGGTATAATTTGAATTTATCAAGCCTAGGAGTCTTTTGCTGCTGTTGAAAAACAGGGATAATTTCTCTCTCTCTTTTATTTTTTTTTTGAGTCAAAGTCTCACTGTTGCCTAGGCTAGAGTGCTGTGACGACCTCAGCCTAGCTCACAGCAACCTCAAATTCCTGGGTTCAAGCAATCCTCCTGCTTCAACCTCCTGATTAGCTGGAACTACAGGTGCCTGCCGCAATGCCTGGCTAAGTTTTTCTATTTTTAGTGGAGACAGGATTTTGATTTTTGCTTAGACTGGTCCTGAGCTTAAGGAATGCTCTCACCTCAGCATCTCAGATTACTAGGATTACAGATATGAACTACTGAGCCTGGCCAGCAAAACTTTTTTCTAAGGTTTGATTTCATACCCTTGTTGGACATATTTGAATACATCATTTAACATGTCTAAGCTCGGTCCTTTTTGACAACAAAATAAGGACATTTTACTTCTTTATATTGAGTTACAGTCCACCTGCCTTCTATTGAATTCTTCCTTTTCTCTCATCCTGCATGCAGTTTTCAAATCCTATTGCAGTGCTTAAACCATCCCACCCCTTTCTTACTGTTGATACTGTAGTCCAGGTTTTTAACTTTCAATTGGACAGTTACAGGAGATTGATTGATTGATTGATTGGAGACAAAGTCTCACTTGATTGCCCAGACTAGAGTGCCCATGGCATCCACCTAGCTTACAGCAACCTCACATTCTTGGGCTTAAGCAATCCTGTTGCCTCAGCCTCCCAAGTAGCTAGTACTATAGGCACCCACCAGGACACCTAGCTGATTTTTCTATTTTTAGTAAATACAGGGTCTCTCTTTTGCCCAGGCTGATCTTGAACATGTGAAATGAATGCTACTTTTGAAAGCTCTAGGACCGTTGTTCCCATTTTTTGGAATATAGGGATTACTTTTTGCCACCAGATAATTTTGTAGCCCTCTTTATGTCAGAGAAATTGTATATTCTAATATCTATTGATTAGAAAAATGTATAGTTCAAGAACTACCCTGAGGTTGGTAATACTTTTAAATTTTTATTAACATTCTCTCATACTGTCCCTCAAGAAACTTAGGTATCCATGTCATAGATTGGCTTTTATAATTATAGCCTGTTTTATACTGCTCATTTTGTATATACTGTATTTTGGCCTAGCTTGACACCATAGTAGATGACTAGCTTTGTAATTTAATCTTTATGTGAATAATCTGAAATAATAAAAAGAACAGTACACATTTTAGTGAAGACATTGAATGACTGGTATCAAAATTCTAAAACTATAAGAATATAGTGTTTATTATATAATTGATAACTTGTTTTTGATATATGTGTTTTTGTTACATGGATGAATTGTATAATGCTGAAGTCAGCTTTTTGTGTGAGGTGACTGACTTTGTACCTTTATAATTTCCTTTTCTTTGTTTCTTTTTTTTTTTTTGAAACAGAGTCTTATTTTGTCATCCTCCGTAGAGGCTGTGGCTTCACAGCTCACAGCAACCTCTAACTCTTGGGCTTAAGCGATTCTCTTGCCTCAGTCTCCTAAGTAGTTGGGACTACAGGTACCTGCTACAACGCCTGTCTATTTTTAGAGATAAGATCTTGCTATGGCTCAGGCTGGTCTTGAACCTGTGAGCTCAGGTAGTCAACCTCCTCACCCTCCCAGAGTGCTAGGATTATAGACATGAGCCACTGTACCCAACCCACTCTCAGTGATTTCAAATTCACTGTATTAAGTTGTCTTGTCATACCAATTCTAGATAGTATTATTATCTATGTAGGACTCAAAAAAAATTTTTTTTGAACTCTAGAAACAACTGAATAGTATCTTGAATTCCCAGAACCTGTTTGGCTGTATTTAAAAATCCTGAAATGGGTGGGGCTCTGTGGCTCACTCCTGTAATCCTAGCCCTCTGGGAGGTCAAAGTGGTTGGATCGCTTGAGCTCAGGAGTTTGAAACCAGCCTGAGCAAGAGTGAGAACCCATCTCTACTAAAATAGAAAAATTAGCCAGATTTGTGGTGGGTGTCTGTAGTCCCAGTTACTTGGAAAGCTGAGACATGAGGATTGCTTGAGCCCAAGATTTTGAAGTTGCTGTGAGCTATGACGATGTCATAGCACTCAATCCTAGGGCTACAAAGTGAGACTCAAAAAACCCCAAAAAACAAACCAAAGAAAGCCCTGAAGTATCTATTTCCCCCTCTAGCTTATACTGAATATTAAATATCTGAGGGTGGATAACAGTGGCACTTGAAGAAATTTAGCCTTTGTTATTC
This sequence comes from Loris lydekkerianus, assembly GCA_963574355.1. Taxonomy (NCBI): domain Eukaryota; kingdom Metazoa; phylum Chordata; class Mammalia; order Primates; family Lorisidae; genus Loris; species Loris lydekkerianus. The sequence continues at coordinate 54,509 of CAUYPK010162805.1, read as the reverse complement.
TCCCTAGACTATACCTTGCAGAGAACTAGATAGCAAAGTTTACATTAAATCCACCTGCGGAAACTGCTTATCAGCCCTTTACATGAATAAACTATTAGAAAAGATGTTTTATTTCAGGAATTAACCTCTGGCATGTAAACTTGGCCTTTATTTAGAAAAAGTTCTAAAATTCTATTTCTGGCAGATTAGGTCCTAGGGTTTACCTATAATATAAACAAATTATTAATTGCCCTGTCTTGGTTGCTTGAAGTTTCAGACTGGCTGCATTTGACCTGTATGCAGCATATTAAAAATTAAAAGCCACTGCCTTTTAAAGGTTATTGAGATCTGGATTATTGTTATCTTAGTCCCCTCCTACTTCACAGATGCTTCTGTCTTCTTCGTTTATAGTTCTCTGCTTACAGAATGCCTATTGCGTCTGCTGTTACTCATCTTTTTTCTTTTTATTGAGACAGTGTCTCACTCTGTCGCCTGGGCTAGAGTGTAGTAGTATCATCATGTCACTGCATCCTCAGGCTCCTGGGCTTAAGTGATCCTCCTGCCTCACCCTTCCTGGGTGCATCATCACACCCAGCTATGTTTTCTAATTTTTTTGTAGAGTAGAGAGTCTTTCTTTTGTTCAGGCTGTTTTCAGAGTCCTGACCTCAAGTGATTCTCCCAGCTCTGCATGGAGGATTGTAGCCTATGGTGCCCTGTCATTCATTCCTTTTCTTTCTCCTCTTTTTCCTTTTGACTTGTGCATACTTTTTGAGTTTCAGACCAAGTGATTTAGTTTATAACTGTTTTCTCTCCAGGAATACTATGTTCCTTTTATTCTGTGAAAACATGTCATGGTAATGTTTGTATTTTGATGCTTGTTTTCCTTGATGGTTGCTGGATTTTTTGTCAGAGAGTGTAATTTGGCAGCTCTTCATTTTTTGGTACTTTCAGATCACTATTCTACTTGACTTCTTGATAAAGCGACCCTATTGGAAAAAATATATCTATTAATGGCTCAGTCCAGTGAGTTGGGCACCAGACACATACACTGAGGTTGATGGGTTCAAGCCCAACCCGGGCCTGCTAAACAACAATGCAGACTCAACTGCAACTATAACAACAAAAATAGCCGGGTGTTGTGGTGGGCACTTGTAGTCCCAGCTACTTGGGAGGCTGAGGCAAGAGAATCACTTAAAAGCCCAAGAGTTTGAGGTTGTTGTGAGCTGTGATGCCATGGCACTGTACTGAGGGCAACATAGTGAGACTGTGTCTCAAATCAAAAAGAAAGAAAGAAAGAAAATATATCTGTTAAAACATAATTGTAGGCTCGGCGCCTGTGGCTTAAGCGGCTAAGGCACCAGCCACATACACCTGAGCTGGTGGATTTGAATCCAGCCTGGGCCCACCAAACAACGGCTGCAACCAAAAAGTAGCTGGGCATTGTGGTGGGCGCCTGTAGTTCCAGCTACTTGGGAGACGGAGGCAAGAGACTTGCTTGAGCCAGGCTTGCTCACAGCCTTGGAGATTGCTGTGAGCTGTGATGCTATGGCACTCTACCCAGGGTGACAGCTTGAGGCTCTGTCTCCAAAAAAAAAAAAAAAAAAAAAAAAAAAATTGTTATTATTATTATAATTGTGACCAGGGAATAAACTTGTGGACATTGCTTATGTTGTTTCTTTCTTTGTTTTTTTTTTTTTTTTTAAAGACAGTTTCAAGCTGTTGCCCTGGGTGGAGAGCTGTGATGTCATAGCTCACAGCAACCTCCATTTCTTGGGCTCAAGCGATCCTCTTGCCTTAGTTTTTCTCTTTTTAGTAGAGACGGGGGTCTTGTTTTTGCTCAGGCTGGTCTCGAACTCGTGAGCTCGAGCAATCCTACCTCTGAGTGGTAGGATTACAGGTGTGAGCCACCACACCTTCCCATTGCCTATGTTCTTAATGAAAATATCCTACTATTCAAATGGCTTTCTATGGCAAAATGAATACCTCCAAATAGATGTATATACTATGAGGTTTGTTTGTAAACTCTCATTCTAAGGCCGAGTAAGGAGGGTCATCCCTATAATCCTAGAACTCTGGGAGGCTGAGGCAGGTGGATTGCCCTGAGCTTACAGGTTCAAGACCAGGCTGACCAAGAGCGAGATCCCGTCTCTAAAACCTGTAGTCCCAGCTACTTGGGAGGCTCAGGCAAGAAAATTGCTTAAGCCCAAGAGTTTGAGGTTGCTTTGAGCTGTGATTCCATGGCACTCTACTAAGGGTGACAAAGTGAGATTCTGTCTCAAAAAAAAAAAACCTCATTCTAGATATCTACTGCACATTATGGGATTATCAAATGCATATGCTCTAAACTGTAGTTCATATTTATAAAACAAAGTTTTATTAAAAAGCAATTGTTGGACAGACTCAAAGTGTAAAACTGTAAGACCACTTAAGTATTTACTTCTTTAGTAAAAAAAGTAATGAAGTAGTAAGGTAATGACGAGTGTGCTAGCGTTGATAGGTATAATTGAAGTAAAGGGCGTACTTAGAAAATAGCCATTCCAAAGTCAGAAAGTTTTTTCAGAGGGTCTTCTGCAATCAGGTAGGACAAGTACCTTGATTTCTCTTATTTTGAGGCTTTGCTTTTATTTTCCAGCTCTACTGTTTTTTTTTTTTAAATAGGAATGGAGTGTAGGTGGCCAGGATTTAAAGAAAAAATAAAGTTTATGCAAATAAGAAGTCATTCATTTGAAAGAAAATCTTTTTCTATTTTACATTAGTTCCAGCCAAGAAAATAAATCCCTTATGTTAACATACGTGAATTATTAGAGGACTTATGTGAAAGATTGCTTTGTTGACATGTAAATGATTTGTAAAATTGTAATAAAATCAGATTTGTAGGTGGATATTTAAAATATCTGTAAGACTTTAGCTTATGGTAATCTCCTGTAATACACATTATACTATGGCATACCCTACTTTGGCTGTACTTACTTTACTTGCTCTCTTTTCTACTCTGAAGTGGGGACAAGAAGGCATGCCTAGAACAATACTGTATATATTTGATCTGTTTTGTCAGAACTTAAGGTAGGATTTCTCCTAACTGATAACTTTGCTCTTCTTTGATATGAGGCAGTTTGCAGGGCTGAGAGAGAAACTATGTTTTTTTTTTTTTTTTTTTTTTGATACAGTCTCTTTATGTCACCCTCGGTAGAGTGCAGTCTCACTATGTTGCCCTCAGTACAGCTCACAGCAACCTCAAACTCTTGGGCTTAAGCAATTCTCTTGCCTCAGCCTCCCAAGTAACTGGGACTACAGGCGCCCGCCACAATGACTGGCTATTTTTTTTTGTTGTAGTTGTCATTGTTGTTTAGCAGGCCCAGATTGGGTTCGAACCCGCCAGCTCTGGTGTATGTAGCTGGCACCCTAGCCGCTGAGCTACAGGCGCTGAGCTAAGAGAGAAACTTTAAGTCTGTTTGAGAAACTGTTGCTTTATATCTGATGGGCTATATAAAAATATCATACCTACTAACTCAGAATCTGTGAAGTAGGACATTTGAATTTGTATTTTTAATAGACTTTCAGGTTGATTTTTTTTTTTCCCCCCTAATGGCAAGGTCAGGAATTAGGAATCACTGCTGAACTGGAGAATAAATACTGCATTATAGTATAAAATTTACTTAAAGGTTGGTAGTTGAAGTTAATTAAATTTTTTATGTATAAATAAAGTTTTTTTCTGGGATAGCATAAAAATTCTTTTGCTTTCTTTGAGAACTTTGGACTGTGCTTATAGGTTTCTCAGAATATACACATTTATTCTACCACTTATTTAGATGCTTAGGTAAATTTAAGAAACAATACTTTTGGGCTATTTGTTGCATTATTAGGATAAAGTAAGGAGGTAATAGATTTATTACCATTCAAAGCAGTGCTGAGGAAAGATGGAGATAACAAAACAATGTTAGAAGAATTGAATAAGAAGAAAAGCAGGGAAAAATAGCAAGTAATTGTTAGACTTGGTCAACCTTTGTATTTTTGATCTGTGCACATAGTTATGTGCTCATAATGGCTAGTAACTTGTGCCTATCATACTGGACATGTGAGTTTAGAGGAGATGGAATATATAGCAGTGATTTCCTTTTGCACATAGCACCTTAGGTGCCGTCATTGTTACAGGTAGGGACATTCCAACTATATTGTCTCAAAATTGAATATTTTTGTTTGGAATTTCAGAGTGTTTGATTTTCATATGCAGAGAGCAATGAATAGAATTTGAAAATTGTTCTTACACGTAGTTATTTTATACTAGTGAAAAATACAGAGTAATTTACAATTTTTAAGGAAAATTTATGAGAGATAACTGAAATACAAAATAATCTAGATTCTTTTCCCTACTGCATTGTTATTCATACAGTGAAACCAGTATTTACTGAGTTAATGAGAATAAACAAGTAAACATTTTATATTGTTTCTGGCACTGATTTTTTTTTTTTTTTTTTTTTTTTGGTTTGTTTTTAAAACCAGTACTTGTTTATACGTAGAAAATATTTTAGTTTTTGATTATAGAGAATATTTGAGTGTTAATGGAATTTTATTCTCTCTTAGGTCATGTTTACTGGTGAAAATATTCCTGTTCATCCTCATGTTTATAGCAATGGTCATATCTGTTTATCCATTCTAACAGAAGACTGGTCTCCAGCGCTCTCAGTCCAGTCAGTTTGTCTTAGCATTATTAGCATGCTTTCCAGCTGCAAAGAAAAGGTACGATATTTCAGAATTAATCCAGGTAATATTTCTTTTGTTAGGTAGATAAGCAATTTTAATATGTGATTATTTTTATTTGAAGGGAAAGCTTAATACATTTAAAAATTTTAGGGAATGTCATGTTTAGTAATAAATAGGAAAATTATTTTGATACTTTTGCATTTGAAATAGAAATTTTAAATGTTGAATGGGCTTTGAAGGGAGACTTGTTTTACATTTTTTTCACAGAAAATTTGTATGCATGTTCTTAAATAATCTTAATTTTATTTCTATAAGCATGCACATGATGCTTGGAATTCTTGTTTCTAGATTTTATAGAGGAAAGCCCCAGAAAAAAGGCCCTCTTTCTTCTGTTTGCCAGCACCCACCCATTTGGGGGATTTCCTAGTGACCAGAGCTTTCCTTTTCTAATGATTATGTTGAAGGAGGAGGACCAGATTACCAATAGAATTTTTAGGGCTTTCTTTTCTTTTTTCTTTTTCTTTTTTTTTTTTTCTTGAGACAGAGTCTTACTATGTCTGCCTTGGTAGAATGCCGTGGCATCACAGATCACAGCAACCTCTCCAACTCCTGGGCTGAAGTGATTCTCTTGCCTCAGCCTCCCACGCAGCTGGGACTACAGGCACCCCCCACAACACCCTGCTATTTTTGTTGTTGTTGTTGCAGTTGTCATTGGTGTTTCAACTGGCCAGGGTGGGGCTCAAACCCACCAGCCTCATGTATGTGGCCAGGCTCCACCCACTGAGCGCCACCAGGGCTTTTTCTCTTCTTTTTTTTTTTTTTTTTTTTTTTTTTGAGATAGGGTCTCACTTTGTCGCTCCCGGTAGAGTTCTATGGTGTTATAGCTCACAGCAAACTCCAACTCTTGGGCTTAAATGATTCTCTTGCCTTAGCCTGTTGAGTAGCTGGGACTACAGGCACCGCCACAATGCCCAGCTATTTTTAGAGACAGGGTCTCGCTCTAGCTCAGGCTAGTCTTGAACTGGTGAGCTCAGGTGAGCCACCTACCTCATCCTCCCAGAGTGCTGGGATTACAGGTGTGAGCTACCGTGCCTGGCCTACGGCTTTTTCCTTCTGATCTTTTTTACTAATCCACAGATTCTGTGTCTGATGGAAGTGAGAAAAAAAGACTAGAAAAAGAAAATTCATGAGTTAAATTTAGGGTGCCCTTGAAAGGTATCTGAATCCCTGTGTATTTTTTTACCCTCTTGTCATTCCTGCTTGATAGTTAGTACAGCATAGTATTCATGTAGCTCTACATCTTTTTTTTTTTTTATTTTTAATTTTTTTTTTAATTTTTAATTTCAACTTGCTTGTACATTCTTCCTTGTTTGAAGTATTCTTTTTTGTTGTCCATTTTCTTCTTCCTCTGGAGATGCTGTGCTGTTTTTGATGTTAGTAGAGACGGGGTCTTACTCTGGCTCACTGCTGGTCATACTGGTCTCGAACCTCTGAGCTCAGGCAATCCACCCGCCTGAGCCTCCCACGGCACTGGGACTACAGGCATGAGCCACCACGCCTGGCCTGTAGATCTACATCTTAAAGCTTCTCTTCTCCATCATGGTTTCTTTTAAGCATTGTGTTTATAAGAGAAACAGATCAGGGAATTGTGTGTATGTTTTGCAGGTTTTTTCCTGTTTTCTAATTGAGTTAACCACCATTTTATCAAATTAATATTTAGAATACTTTAAAAATAACAGTTCACTGTTTTGGCTCAGAGCCCAGTGCTCAGTGGTTAGGGTGCTGACCATATACACTGAGGCTGGTGGGTTCAAACCCATCTGGGCCTGGGCCTGCTAAACAACAATGACAACTGCAACAAAAAAATAGCCGGGCATTGTGGCAGGCACCTGTAGTCTCAGGGAGACTTGGGAGGCTGAGGCAAGAGAATCGCTTAAGCCCAGGAGTTTGAGGTTGTTGTGAGCTGTGACGCCACAGCACTCTAACCAGGGTGACATAATGAGACTCTGTCTCAACTGAAAAAAGGAAAAATCATTGTTAAATGCTAGGATATTTAGGATCTGTAACAGTCTAAGCCACTGTTTTGCAAAAGTGAATTTTGTGAAATGTTGATTCCATAAGAAGTTTCTTTGAGTTTGATTAAAAAAATAAAACATTCTTTTGTTCAAATAAGCATGAGAAATAGTGAGTTAAGTATATATTTGTTGGTACTCATTTGCTGCTTCTGCTTCCATATTTTCTTGTCCCCAATGCATGTGCGTACGTACACACACACACACACACACAAACACACACACTTACTTTGTTTTTTTTGTTTTGAGACAGTTTTTCACTGTGTCACCCTTGGTAGAGTGTTGTGGTGGTGTCACAGCTCACAGTAACCTCAAACTCTTGGGCTTAAGCGATTTTCTTGCCTCAGCCTCCCAAGTAGCTGGGTCTACAGGTGCCTGCCACAATGCCTGGCTATTTTTTTTTGTTGTTGCAGTTGTCATTGTTATTTAGCTGGCCTGGCTTCGAACCTGCCAGTCTTGGTGCATGTAGCCGGTGCTGTAACCACTGTGTGACAGGCACCGACCCACCCCCCACCACCCACACTTTAAACTTTTATGTGTAGGGTAAATCAGTTTTTGGTTACAGGGGGCTCTGTGTTTCTGTTATGTTTATGAACTATAGAAAAGTGAAGTGCTAAGTATGGAATTTAATTAGAAAAATTATTAAGAGATGAACACCAAGAGCCAGGTGTGGTGGCTTATTCCTATAAACCTAGCACTCTGGGAGGCTGAGGCAGGTGGATTGTCTGAGCTTACAGATTCGAGACTAGCCTGAGCAAGAGCGAAATCCCATCTCTAAAAATAGCTGGGCACGTGGCGGGTTCCTGTAGTTTCACCTACTTGGGAGGCTGAGGTTGTTGTGAGCTATGATGCCACTCTACCAAGGGCAACATTGTGAGACTCGGTCTCAAAAAAAAAAAAAAAAAAAAAAAAAAAAAGACGAAGGGATGAATGCCAGAGATATCTGCACATAGCTATTGCATGTGCCTTTTGTTTACATTTAAATTAATGATTTATTATTAAAAACTAAAGAAAGACTCTGTTAATTCTTTTCTAAACCTTACTGTTCCCTTCACATTCTAATTCTCTGCTGCTAGTATTTCTTACATACTTAATAAAACTAATCATTTTATTTAAATCATTGCTCAGCCATATTTTTTATGTGATCATTGTATAGTATATTTTAGCAAGATTATCTGGAAGTCAGAATTGGTGAAATGTAAAATTCAAAAAACATATACTAAGTACCTACTATGTGCTGGTTGGTTGGTTTATTTATTTATTTTTTTGTGCTGCTTTTATTGTGGTAAGTGCTAAGTTAAAGACAAACAGGAAATTTGTTTGGCATTGAGGAGATCTAGTGCCAAATAAGTTTTAAAAAGTCTTTTAAATACCCACCTAACAACTACTGTTAAAACAGGTAAATTTTGTTCTGTGGTGGATATGGTTCTATAAGCTTTACTTTATTGGTCAATTCTGTTTGAATACAGACTAAATTTCCCTATAGGTATTTGGGACTTTTGTCGTAATTCTTTTATTCTAACTTTCTTTTTTTCTTTTTTTTGAGACAGAGTCTCACTCCATCACCCTGGGGTTGAGTGCCGCAGCATCATCATAGCTTACAGCAACCTCAAACTCATGGGCTCAAGTGATCCTCTTACCTCAGCCTTCCGAATAGCCTGCCACAATACCCGGCTAGTTTTTCTGTTGAGTAGAGATGGGGGTCTCTCTCTTGCACAGGCTGGTCTCAAACTCCTGAACTCAAGCAGTCCACCTACCTCGTGCTCACCAAGTGCTAGGTTTACAGGCGTGAGCCACCATGCCCCAGCTTTTCATTTTTCTTTCTTTTTAATAAAGTATTACTTTATTTTATTGTATTTATTTATTTTTGCAGTTTTTGTCCCGGGCTGGGCTTGAACCCACCACCTCTGGCATATGGGGCCGGCACCCTACTTCCTTGAGCCACAGGCACTGCCCTCATTTTTCTTTTTAAAGGCAGTCTCTCTCTCATCCAGAGTAGAGTGCAGTGGTATGATCATAGCTTGCTCACTGTAACTTTGAGTTTCTGGGCTCAAGCAATCCTTCTGCCTCAACCTCCCAAGTGGTTGAGACTACAGACACAGACCACTGCTGGCTAATTTTTATTGTTGTTGTTAGTATTATTATTTTAGAGACAGTGTCTTAGTATTTTGCCCAGTCTGATCTTTAACTCCTAGGCTTAAATAGTTCTCCTACTTTTGGCTTCCCAAAGTGCTGGTGCCTGGCATCCAAATGACCTCTTACGCAGTCAGGAATGGTTTCCTAAGCTAAAGGCATTTAAATCCAGAATGTTAGTACAGTTCAGTAGATTAAAGATAATTCTTAGATATTGAGAGTAGGGACCTTTCAGAAGTCCACATTTTATTCTCAGTGCCCGTATAATATGTTTACATTGTCCAAACTTTCCAGCTTGTAGTCCATTCCTAAAACAATTTGGCAGTCCATTTCTGTGTATAGTTAAGTGATCTGAGAGATACAGTTTTTTGTTGTTTTTTTGTTTGTTTTTGAGACAGAGTACCACTATGTCACTCTTGGTAGATGGTGACATCACAGCTCACAGCAACCTCTAACTCTTGGGCTTACGCGATTCTCTTGCCTCAGCCTTCCAAGTAGCTGGGACTACAGGCACCTACCACAACGCCTGGCTATTTTTTGTTGCAGTTGTCATTGTTGTTTTAGCTGGCCCGGGCTAGGTTCAAACCCACCAACTTCGGTGTTTGTGGCTTGTGCTGTAACCACTGTGCTATGGGCGCCAAGCCTGAGAGAGACAGTTTTTTAAAAGGTTATCAATTTGATTATATTCTTGATTTAAAGAAATAGAATGAATCTTTTTTCCCTAATTTTTTTTCTTTTTGTTCCCTAAATATTTTTTGAAGGCTATTTTCTAATGATTCTTAGATTCTAATCAATATATACATAAAATGAGTTTGTGAAATTTTTTGCTATTATTGTAGCAATTTATTTAATGTGTTGACTCTGCAAGAAAAATAGCAGAGGATCATCTATCTCTTGTTTGAAGCAGTCAGGGATCCAATTTTTTCTCTAATTATATCAACAGGGTAACTTGGACTAATTACTTAATGTCTACATTTTAATGTCTTTTTTGTTAAATGAAATAACTAGTAATGTTAACTAATATTATGTTAAATTATGTTAAATAACATAACGTTATGTTAAATAACATAATGTTAAGCATTATGAAGCTTAACTAAGATAACAGTTGTTGCACAAATTTTAAAAGTGCCCAGTGGACTGGCTGTTTTTCTTCCTGTTCTCTAGGAGTTCTACTGACTGTTTCTTTCTGGTTGAATTTTTCTTTAAATGTCATTTTACCAAATTCATTTCTTTTGATAAGCCTCAGGTGGAGAAAACGATTCCCTTAATCTCTCATTTTGTTGACTTAGCTAAACAGAGTTGATTAAGTCTGAATAGACAAGGTATCTGTAACACTATAAAATAAGGATAGAAGAGAAACAAGTAATTAGGCTAAAGGAGACTAGAGGGGAGGACTCAGTAGCTTTAATAAACATTTAACATATTTTGAAATGTTTATAGAGTCTGTGTCTGGTCAGTATCCAACAGTTTCAGGAAAATTCTCTTCTATACTTTGTGTTCAGTGTTTTTAGCATTACTATTTCTGATACAGCTTCTTTGCAGAGCTGGCTTGTGTTGCTCATATTGTTCTACTCAGGGGTGTGTCTGTGTGTGTGTGTATCAGAAAGGCCAATGGATAGCAGAAATGGCTATTGTGTTTTTTCCCTTTTTTCCTCTTATGTATTGTTTACAAATTTAATCCTCTGGTCTATTTTTGGTGATAAACTGTATTTATAGTAAAATAATAATCCTTTGTGGAGTTTAATAAGTTGCCATAGTTTTTGAGATAAACCAGTAATATTAATAGTTTGGTAGGATTTCTATTTTAATGAGTTCATAAAAGTAATTGCTAAATGTTTCTAGGGAAATGACACAATAAATGCAACTAAAATTCTTCACAACTTAATGCTACCATTCTGATTGACAAGTCATTCTCCAGTGATATCATTGGAACCTAAGGTCACACACACACACCCTATTTTTTATAATACACTTGAGGTGTTAAGAATTTACTTGTGAAAATATTTATAATTTCTATTCTTTTAGTTATGCTATTGTTCTTTACATATTCTATAATCATTTTGCTTTAGCTTTTATTAAAATGGTCTCCTCCTTAGTTTTTTCGATTTATAACTTCTTATCTATTTAAACTCTTCTGTTTCAGAGACGGCCACCAGATAATTCATTTTATGTGCGAACATGTAACAAGAATCCAAAGAAAACAAAATGGTGGTATCATGGTAAGGAGTTTCAATTTGGAATGTAATGTATTTTATGGATAAGGTAGACTAGATTTTAATGGGACAAACAAAATTATAACCATCATAAAAGTAAAATTTAAAATTACTTTGATATTCTGAGATTCTACCACTTTTTTAACAAAATAATTCATAGTAATCTTTAGATGTAATTAGAACTAAATACTTGGAAACCTATTATTTGAAGTAGAAGCATTAATGCTTTATGTACTCATGTAGTTCTGGTACTATTCATAGGGAAATACATTAAGTTAGAAGTGCTTTATTAAATTAAAGCTCTTACTATTCTAACTACCCTGTTTCCCCGAAAATAAGACAGTGTCTTATATTAAGCTTTGCTCCCAAAGATGCACTAGGTCTTATTTTCAGGGGACGTCTTATCTTTCCTGTAAGTAGGTCTTATTTTTGGAGGACGTCTTATTTTCAGGGAAACAGGGTATCGCTCAAAAAATATGAGGCTCTGATGATTACATGTTATTAATAACATGCTGTCAATAATTTAAAATGTCAGTTGTTGTGGGAGGGTAATCATATCTTTAAAATTCAGAGCTTCTAGCATCATTTCTAAACTAACGTTAGTGCTTCCCCAAAGAGGTATTTGAAATTTGTATACATTAAGAGCATTGCCTTTCTTTCTTTCTTTCTTTTTTTTTTTTTTTAATGTTAACTTAATAAAAGCTCAGAACAGGCACAATTAATAGGAAAATGGCCTTCCCCACTTCCTATCCAAAGTAAAATCTTCTCTGTATTCTCACTTAAATTGAATAAATTAAGAACTTAAGAATTCTTTAAATGTTAAAATGAAAAACGACCAGCCGGTAGTTACATATCAGAAAATGCAATCAAAGAATGCCATTCCTGAGAGACATAGAAATACGAAAATTTGGAATAAGGTTAATGAGAAATACATATGGCTTAGAAAAATATGACTAAGTTATGAAAAAATAGAGATACTTTACTAAGAATCTTGTATTGTGAAAATGAAAAATAATATATGAGGTCTGACAATTAAGTTTGCAAAGTTGCTGCTGTGTGCTTACATTGGCAGCATTGTACAAACAACTCAGTAAGGTTTCATAATCTTGGTATATCAGTGTCTCATAGTTGTGTTTGTGTCAACACGTGGCAGTGTCTTGCTGAGTGGTGTTCATTATTATTGTTGCATATTTTTGTGTGTCTTTGCAAGTTAGAGCTTAAACTAGAGCAACAAACAAACATTTGTTAATTTCTTGTTAAACTTGGCAAGAGTGGAAGTGAAGCCAGGGACTTGTTAGTCCAAGTTTATGGAGGTAGTGCCGTGAAGAAAACAGCAGTCATTGTCAACAATGTCAATGAAAAGAGGTCAGGGTGACCAGTAAATGAGCAGAACTGACAAAACATTGCAAAAATTTGTTGAATTAGGTGTCAAAATCATTGGCTGACTGCAGAAAGCATAGCAGACCAAGTAAACTTCAACAGACAAATGGGAAAAAAAATTGGGGGGGTGGGGGGGACAGAGTCTCTGTCAACCTGGGTAGAATGCTGTGGCATCATCATAGCTCACAGCAACCTCAGTCTCTTAGGGTTAAGCAATTGTCTTGCTTCAGCCTCCCAAGTAGCTGGGACTACAGGCGCCAGCCACACACTGGGCTAGTTTTTCTATTTTTAGTAGACACAGGGTTTTGCTCTTGCTCCAGCTGGTCTCAAACTCCCAAGTTCAAGCAGTCCACCTACCTTGGCCTCTCAGAGTGCTAGGATTATAGGCATGAGCCACCATGCTTGGCTGGGAAACAAGCAAATCTTTTTTTTTTTTTTTTTTTTTTTGGTGAGACAGAGTCTCACTTTGTCACCCTCAGAGTGCTGTGGTGTCAGCTCACTGCAACCTCAAACTCTTGGGCTCAATCAATTCTCTTGCCTTAGTGTCAGCCTCCCAAGTAGCTGGGAAAGGCTATTTTTAGAGACGAGGTTTCACCCTGGCTCAGGTGATCTCAGACTTGTGAGCTCAGGCAATCTACCTGCCTTGGCCTTCCAGAGTGCTAGGATTGTAGGTGTGAGCCACCACACCTGGCCTGAAACAGGAACATCTTAGCTGAAAATGTTGGCCAACAGCTCATGACTCTTGCATCATGACGATGTACCAGCTCACATAGCATTGTCTGTGAGAGTGGTTTTAGCCAGTAAACAAATAACTGTATGGAACATCCTCCCTACTCATCCGATCTGGCCCCCAATGATTTTTTTTTTTACCTGAAGATAAAGGAAATACTGAAAGGAAAATGACATTCAGGACATTAAGGGTAATACGACAACAGGTTTGATGGTCATTCCAGAAAAACAGTTACAAAAAATTGCTCTGAAGGGTAGACCAGGTGCTAGGATCAGTGCATAGCTCCCCAATGGGAGTTCTTTGAAGGGGACTAGTGATATTCAGCAACTTATTGTCAGACCTTGTATATTCTTTACAGATTTTAGGTTTAATTGAATTTAAGTCGAATGAGAAGAGTAGGGATTTGAATAGTTTGGGAAAAAAATAATAGAAGAACAAAGTTTGGATTATAAAGGGGAATGAAGGGGAAAATAATCTACCAGAAACCAAAAGGTTAATGCCTTTGAGTAACCATTGAAATAGTACTTCTGCCATTTAGGCCCTAAGATGAACATACGTTAAATAAGGTGTTACAAATCAATGAAAGGGGGAAAGATTTTTTACTAAGTAATCACCTTAGAAAACTGGCACTAGTAGCTCAGGCTAGGGTGCCGGCCACATACAGCAGGGCAAACCCAGGCCTGGGGTTTGAATCCAGCCCAGGCCTGTTAAACAGCAATAACTACAACCAAAAAATAGCCGGGCATTATGGCAGGTGCCTATAGTTCTGGCTACTTGCCAGGCTGAGCCAAGAGAAGCACTTAAGCCCAAGGGTTTGAGGTTGCTGTGAGCTATGATGCCAACGCACTCTACTGAGGGTGACATAGTGAGAAACTGTCTGAAAAAAACAAAACAAAAATTGTCACTCATTTAGGGAAATACATTTATATTTTCACCGCATTTTGTATGAGGTAGAAATATAAAATATAACAAAAGGAAAAGAATTTTTTAAACATTGAGTATTGGCTCTGCACCTGTACCACAGTGTTTATAACACCAGCCACATGCACTCCAGGCTGGTAGGTTCGAACCCCACCCTGGCCAGCTAAACAACTGCAACAAAAAATAGCCAGGCATTCTGGCGGGTGCCTGTAATCTTCTGAGGCAAGAGAATTGTGTAAGCCCAAGAGTTTGAGGTTACTCTGAACTGTGATGCCCTGGTACTCTACCAAGGGTGACATAGTGACACTCTGTCTTAAAAAAAAAAAAAAAAAAAAATTGAGAATCAACTCGGGAAGAAGGAAGGATTTCTGAATTTAAAAGGAATCATAAGGAAATTGAACATTTAGTTATAGGCAATTTAAGCTTTTTATAAAAGTACTGAAAATTTTACGGCTATGTCATGCTAAAGTTTGAAAAAATTATGAAAAATATTTATTTATTTTTGGAGACAGAGTTACACCATGTCATCCTTGGTAGAGTGCTGTGGCGTTACAGCTCACAGCAACCTCAAACTCTTGGGCTTAAGCAATTCTCTTGCCTCAGCCTCCCAAGCAGCTAGGACTCTAGGCACCCGCCACAATGCCCAGCTATGTTTTTGTTGCGGTTGTCATTGTTTAGCTGGCCTGGGCCCCGGCCCGGATTCGAACCCACCAGCTCCAGTGTATGTGGCCGGCGCGCTACTGACTGAGCTACGGGCACTGCCATGAAAAATATTTATAATTTAATAAAAGTTACCATTTGTGGGCTCAGTGCCAGCCATGTACACCTGAGCTGGCGGGTTCAAATCCAGCCCTGGCCCGCCAAACAACAATGACGGCTGCAACCAAAATATAGCCAGGCATTGTGGTGGGCGCCTGTAGTCCCAGCTACTTGGGAGGCAGAGGCGGAGAATCACTTGAGCCCAGGAATTGGAGGTTGCTGTGAGCTGTGATGCCATGGTACTCTACCCAGGGCAACAGCTTGAAGCTCTGTCTCAGAAAAAAAAAAGTTAATCATTTGTAAATGTTTCTTTAGAATAAATTATTAACATCATAGGCCAAAAGAGTACAGCTCCACAAAATAATTTCATATTTAAGATTTTGAAACTATTAATTAGGAATTTGACCAAGTTTTTATAAAATGAATATGATACTGTGAAAGAGTAAAGGGAAGAATAAAATTGTTTTCAGACTTACTGGTGACATATAGCAAGTGTAATCCTTTAAGGAAGCAGTTCAGCAGTATTTATTTAACAAGCTTAAAGTTCAAGATCAAACCTCTGTCTCGGTTATTAAACTTCTTAGTATTTGTCCTAAGAAGATAATCTTTAATACAAGGAAAGCTTTATTCATGAAATTTTCAGTGGAGTTCTATTTGTAATATAGACTCTGTTACTTATTCCAACATCTGTTGCCTCTACATGTGCAATTTACCTAGAATGAATCCTTCTGCTACACAAATACATACTCCTCTCTTTTTGAGAACTCTTTCACCAAAGCCTTGTTGAGTACTCCCTCTTGTAGGGAACAAATAAACTTTGTAATAATGCCTGGAATGCTGTTTTGTTTTAGTTTTTACAATACCCTCAGATATTCTGAGGTATCTAGGTATTTGAGAACTATTGTTTCCAAAATTATTACACTAAAAAACAGTTTTCCAAATAGACTCATTAATAATAGGTGTTTAAAGAAATCTGTCTGGGCACTCACAGTCCTCCAATGTTTTTAATAAGACCCAGTGTAAAATAAATGACTCTTTACTTCAATTTACATTGCTGACCACTTTTCTTTTTATATTCTTTTGCCTTTTAGGAGTGAACAGTAAGCTGCTTCTTCACTCCATTTCTTTACAAAGGGCCTTATCATTTTTTAAAAAATATTCCTTAAGTGTCATAGACCTCTTAATTCATCAAAAATTAAGATTCAGGCTCAGCACTTGTAGCTCAGTGGCTAGGGCGCCGGCCACTTACACAGGGCTGGTAGGTTTGAACCTGGCCGGGGGCCTGCCAAACAACAATGACAACTACAACAGAAAAAATAGTTGGGCTTTGTGGCGGACACCTATAGTCCCAACTACTTGGGAGGCTGAGGCAAGAGAATCGCTTGAGTCCAAGAGTTTGAGGGTGCTGTGAGCTGTGACGCCACAGCAGTCTACCCAAGGCGACTTGGTGAAACTCAGTCTCAAAAATAATAATAATAATAATATTTTGCCTACTCAAGAATGTCAGTTTTTCAGTTTCAGATTGATTCTCCCTAGTAATACAACAGTTCCTCTTCTGTATTTTTTTTTTTTTTTTTTCTATTCTTTTTTTTTGCAGTTTTTGGCCGGGGCTGGGCTTGAAGCCACCACCTCTGGCATGTGGGGCTGGCCCCCCTACTCCTTTGAGCCACAGGTGCCACCCCCTCTTCTGTCTTTTTGACAAGTATTTTTATTTTTTTGAGACAGAGTCTCACTTGGTAGAGTGCTGTGGCATCATAGCTCAGAGCAACCTCCAACTCAGGCTCAAGCAATCCTCTTGCCTCAGTTTTTCTGAGGAAAGGCAACAAAATGAAACTAGAAATAAAAGGTTAATTCTTTAAAATGAAGTATAGTTTGTAATCAGCCTTATATTTTTAGAGTTTACAATTTTTATGTTACTAAGAAGTCTATATTTTCTAAACTGAAGTTGAAAGTTCCTTTTTGATGTACATCAAAAAGTGGATACGGCGCCAGCCACATACACATAGGCTAGCAGGTTTGAACCCAGCCTGGGCCAGCTAAAGACAATGATGACAATTGCAACAGCAAAAAAATAGCCAGGTGTTCTGGCAGGTCCTGTAGTCCCAGCTACTTAGGAGGCTGAGGCAAGAAAATCTCTTGAGCCCAAGAGTTTGAGGTTGCTGTGAGCTATGACGCAACAGCATTCTACCCAGGGCAACAGCTTGAGACTCTGTCTCAAAAAAAAAGCAAAGGTTTTCGAACTAAATTAACCTTTACATAATATAAAATATTCTGGTGTTTGTATAAGAATTCATTTTTCCAATACACAGGTTAAAAGTGTCCCTTTCCCTACCCCCTTTTTTTGTTTTTTGGGGTTTTTTTTTTTTTTTTTGAGACAGAGTCTCACTCTGTTGCCCTGGGTATAGTGCTGTGACCTGATAGCTCACAGAAACCTCAAATCTCAAAAGTGATTCTTTTGCCTCATCCTCCTGAGTGGCTGGGACTGCAGGGGCCTGTATAGTGCCTGGCTAGTTTTTTCTATTTTTAGAAGAGATGGGGTCTTGCACTTCTGGCTGGTCTTGAAATCCTGAGCTCAGGTGATCTACTCACCTTGGCCTCTCAGAGTGCTAGAATTACAAGTGTCAGCCACCACACCCGGCCTCATTTATTTTTTTAAATACAAATGGTTATATTTAGACAGCACTGGTTCTAATGCACTTGAATCATGACTATCCTAGTCCACATTCCAGTCCTGGGTACAAATACATTTTCTTTCTTTTTTTTTTTTTTTTAAGGAATCCCATACAATATTTATTAGAATAGATATTTATAACATATTTATGCCAATATAATCTAAAGAAAGTTAAACACAGTTTCATACTCTACAATATTTTCTTATAGTTTACCTTACCAAGTAAACCTAGTAAGTTTCTCTTGAACTTTTAGTAGCTCTATTATTAAATACTAGTTTCAGGTTAAAAATAGCTGAATTTAGGCTGGGAGTGGTGGCTCACGCCTGTAGTCCCAGCACTGTGGGAGGCCGAGGAGGGTGGATTGCCTGAGCTCAGAGGTTTGGGACTAGTATGAGCAGCAGTGAGCCAGAGTTAAGACCCTGTCTCTACTAACATCAAAGAGCTGGACGTTGTGGTGGGCGTCTGTAATCCCAGCTACTGGGGAGGCAACTGGAAAGAGCATTGCCAGAGGAAGAAAATGAACAACAACAAAAAAAAGAGTACTTCAAACGAAAGAAGAATGAACAAGCAAGCTGAAATTTAAAAAAAAAAAAAAAAAAAAAAAAAAAATTTTTAAAATAGCTGAATTTAGAATTTTTCTTTGGAAAGTTTTTCAAATATGACAAGTTTAAAACTTTTGTTCAAACAGAATCATAAGCTAATACACAATAATAGTCATAAATTTAACCAAGAGTGATAGTTATCAAAGGACTTTAGAGGCAATACAGAAAGTTATAGGTTATAAACCTTAATGCTTATGTAGTTTTTCTAGTTAGTCACAACACTAATAAGGGATGATCTTGATTTACCATAAAATCTTTGTTTCTTTTAGGCCAGTTACTCAAAAGATAAAGAACAGCCTTCTGCAGGCTTGGTGCCTGTGGCTCAAGTGGCTAAGGTGCTAGCCACATACACCTGAGCTGGTGGGTTCGAATCCAGCTCGGGCCTGCCAAATAACAATGATGGCTGCAACCAAAAAATAGCCAGGCGTTGTGGCGGGTGCCTGTGGTCCCACTACTTGGGAAATGGAGCCAGGAAAAATCACTTGAGCCCAGGAGTTGGAGGTTGCTGTGAGTTGTGATACCATGGCACTCTACCCAGGCGGACAGCTTGAGGTTCTGTCTCAAACAAACAAAAAAAAAAAATAGCCTTCTGCTATGCAATTATTTTTTTTCTCCTCTTAAACCATCTAAGATGAAAGGTGTTTTTTTTTTTTTTATTTGTTTTGTTTTTTTTGTGACAGAGCCTCAAGCTGTCGCCCTGGGTAGAGTGCCATGGCTTCACAGCTCACAGCAACCTCCAACTCTTTGGCTCAAGCGATTCTCCTGCCTCCCCCTCCCAAGTAGCTGGGACTACAGGCGCCTGCCACAACACCCGGCTATTTTTTGGTTGCAGCCATCATTGTTGTTTGGCGGGTCCGGCTGGATTTGCACCCGCCAGCTCAGGTGTATGTGGCTGGCACCTTAGCTGCTTGAGCCACAGGCGCTGAGCCAAGATGAAAGGTTTTAATTTCAGACCGTAACAACAGACTTAGAACCAGAAGGAAAAAAATTACAGGCGCTAATGAGAAGTTGATGTGAAAGTTACCATCACAGCCTTTTTAAAGGGAGAAAAAAAAGCTGAAATCATTAAGACATAGAAGGAATTGACCTTTTAAGGATTTTTTTTTAGGCCAAGTGGCTCACACCTATAATCCTAGCACTCTGGGAGGCCAAAGTGGGTGGATCGCTTGAGCTCAAGAGTTTGAGACCAGTCTGAGCAAAAAACGAGACACCTCTCCCCTTTCACCCACCCCTACCCATCTATACTAAAAATAGAAGACCTGGGGTGGTGCCTGTAGCTCAGCAGCTAGGGTACCAGCCACATACACCAGGGGTGGCAGGTTCAAACCTGGCCCAGGCCTGCCAAACAACAATAACAACTACAATAACAACAACAACAAAAATAGCCAGGGTTTGTGGCAGGTGCCTGTAGTCCTGGCTACTTGGGAGGCTGAGGCAAGAGAACCGCTTAAGCCCAAGAGTTTGAGGTTGCTGTGAGTTGTGACACTTCAGCACTCTACCAAGGGCAACATAGGGAGACTCTGTCTCAATAAATAAATAAACAAACAAATAAATGAATAAATACAATAAAAATAGAAAAACTGAGGCAAGAGGATCACTTGAGCCCAGGAGTTGGAAGTTGCTGTAAGCTATGACACCGTGGCACTCTACTCAGGGTGATAGCTTGAGACTTTGTCTTAAAAAAAAAAAAAGAATTTTTTTAAAAATTCATTTCATACATTTACATTTTCTCATGTACAGATGTTTGTGTTGGAAACATCCCTTGGTTCATTGACTTAACAGTGACCATTCTTAAATCTCTTAATGTATTTTCTGCTCCTGCATGAACCCTGAATGCCTTAATCATTCCCCTCCCCCATTCTCTCTTGAAGGGACAACTTTGTTCCAAAAGTGAACTTCCTAGGTTAACAAGGAAGGGTAATATTTGTTATACATTGAGATGGTAAAGTAGCTGTTCTGTCATTCAACTAGGATGGCTGAAGACATCCTTCTTTGAACTTCTCCTTCACCTTTAAAACGTTAAAATATTTCAGATGTGTAGCACATATTGTCCTCTTTATATGTAACAGAATAGCAGATATAGTCCATGTGATAATAACTCATTTTGGCATTATAGTTGAATTTGGATAATTTTACGAAAAAGGAAATCATATATTCTGATAAAGCCTAACATGTCAGCTTTGTTTGTGTCACCTTTAGAGCTATCTGGAAAGATACTGACTGAATGAAGGGTTTCTTGGAATTAGATAAACTTGGTGAAATACATGGCATTTCAGTTATCAAGCTCCACAGTTCTTCAGTGTGGTGCCACTAACATACTTGGGTCAAAGTGGGTCAGAGTGTTTGTCTAAGCAAAGGCAAAAGAAGTTTGAGTTTGATTCGTGATAATGTATGTACTTAAAAGGTAACTTCCTGGATACTGGATGCAGGCACTGTTAACGAAAAGCAACAAATCTGAAATTCACTTCATCTCCTGGTTTTATAAGAGGAAGACTCAGCTGAAAACTGAGCTGCCAGATACTGGGATTAGGTTCTTGGATAAGACCACTCTCAGCTTAAATTTTGTAGTCTTCTACATTATTAGGCAGTGTCCCTTGAGAAGAACTATTCAGTCACTACTAACCTGCTGTTACTGCATCCCACTTCATACCTACTGACCTTTTTCTTCAAGTCTTTTGTCCCTGGGAATATCCAAAGACATGGATATCTAGTATACTATGATGTTTTTTATTCTGTGGGGAAAACTGTATCACCTTCTGTAATATAATATGAAGGTTTTTATTTTGTGGAGAAAGTTTAATTGACCTTCTCCTAGTTCTCTCTCATTCATATTTCCTAGAAATCCAGTGAGACTAGCCGTGGTAGGTGTTACCTCTTTGAAACTGGTAATTTGTATATTGTGTTTTAGAGTGTCATTTTAGAAGAGGCTTCTGCAGTTCCAGGAAAAATTTAAATACTAATTATATTTTTTTCCAAGGTGTCACTTTGTCACCAATACCTTAGCCAAGAGGTTAAATGTATTCTTTCTCCGCCTTTTATATAGACCTATATTGTCTTGACTTATGATGGGTTTACTGTAACAACATTTTTTTTTTTTGTGAGTCAATGATTTTTTTTTCATCTATCAAACTGTATTCTTTCTGCTAACAGATAATTTTTTTGGTATCCAGTGATCTTTTTTCATCTAGCAAACTGTATTCTTTCTGCTAACAGATAAATTTTTTTTCTTCTTAGTTATAGTCCTCTTAATTAGGAAAAGGATAACCATGGCTTTGGCTCACACCTGTCTCCATACAAACTTTGTTTATAAACTTTTGATTACATGTAGCCATTATGGATTTGTAATCCTGCAAGTCTAGTAGGTCCATCTTCAGAACTTACTTAATAAGTTTGTTTCTCTGAAACTAGGATTTTCAAGGTGGGTAGTGTCATATTAGTCCTAAATTTCTTTTGAAATTTGACCCAAGATGGTGATTGGGATGTAGAGAATAGCTTTGCAGGAGGATCTCTTAATGGTTTGGTCAGCACATTCTATGAAGCCTACTATACTGAATACCTACAATGAACAGTTTAATAAATAAAAATACTTTATTAACCTGTCCAAGATGATATGTCTTTGGAGATACAAGCTTATATGTTCACATTGAACTTTATCTGTAACTTTTCTTGTTGTATACATTGTTGTCTTATATCATCTTAAAGTTTATCTCCAGTAATTCGACACATTAGGTAGAATTTAGTGCCACCTTTTAGCTTAGAGTTTTGATTGGTATGATTAGTTTTAGTTCTAGTATTAGGTTCAGGGATTCTAGTGTTACAAAATGATTCTGTTGGAAAGGTGATGTTTTAAGGAACTTCCTTATAGGGATTGTTATATACTCATAACAAATATCTTCTCTGTTCCAAGTACCACAGTAATTTAAGAAGCATCTACTTTCATGTGAACCTTAGAGCATATTCAAGTATTTTGGCCAGCTTTTTCGCAGCTCTTCTTCTTTATGAAGCTTCTTTCTGAAAAGTAACTCATGGTTGGGTATATTGGGTCATGCCTATAATCTCAACACTTTGGGAGACCGAGGGAAGAGGATAACTTTAGGCCAGAAGTTTGAGACCAGCCTGAGCAATATAGCAAGACATTCTCTCTCTCTCTCTCTTTTTTTTTTTTTTTTAAAGACAGAGTCCCACTCTGTTGTACAGGCTACAGTGCCATGACCTCAGTCTGGCTCACAGCAATCTCAGCCTCCTGAGTAGCTGGAAGGAACAATAAGTGACCACCGCAGCACCTATTTTTAGTAGAGATGGGGTCTCACTCTTTTTTTTTTTTTAAGGCAGAGTCTTACTATGTTGCCCTCAGTAGAGTGCTGTGATATCACTGCTCACAGCAACCTCAAACTCCTGGGCCCAAGTGATTCTCCTGCCTCACCCTCCCAAGTAGCTGGGACTATAGGCGCCTATCACAACACCAGTTCATTTTTTGGTTGTAGTAGTCGTTGTTTGGCAGCTCCGGTGTATGTGGTTGCCTGGGGGCTCACTCTTGCTTAGGCTGTTCTTGAACTCCTGAGCTCAAACTATCGTTCTCAAGGGGTGGCGCCTGTGGCTCAAGGAGTAGGGCACCCGTCCCATATACCAGAGGTGGGGGTTCAAACCCAGCCCTGGCCAACAACTGCAAAAAAAATATCCTCCTCTAGTACTAGGATTATAGGCATAAGGCACCGCGCCTGGCTACAAAAATTTTTTTAAAGTTAGCAGGGTGGTGGTACATGTCTATAATCAAAGTTCTTTGAGAGGCTGAAGTGGAAGAATCACTTGAGACCAACAATTGAGTTTACAGTTAACCATGGTCATAACACTGTACTCCAGCCTGGGTGACAGAATGCGATCCTATCTCTAACACAAAGAAAAGTAACTCATCCTCAAATAAATCTTTTGTTTTTAAAATAAACATTAACCCCAAAAGTTGTCTTTTTGTATAAATATAATAAAATACTGTGCTGAGGCTACCAGAAGATACTATTGAATAAATCTATGGAGTTTTTAATGACTCCCTGTGCATATAGATCTACACTTGCTGAAAACCTGTTTTCTAAAGGGAAATTAACATTAACTATCTATTGATTGATTGGGAGATTGTATCTCATTGGTAAATAAGAGTTGCTTCTTTTGTAGCCTGAAGATATGATTTGTATTACTCTGTTAAGTAGCCCGGGGCTCTTAGACAGTACTTTTCTTCTTGTCTTATTACAATTGTAAGTTGTTGTCGGTCCATAAAATAATTTTCCTTGAGGTTATACATCCTGACTATATATATTACGTATATTATATATATATTATGTGTTTATATATTAATGTATTATATCAACTTAGTATTTTAAATAGAACTAACATCGTTTTAACATTGTGTGCACTACCATGTTCCTGAAAGAATAAAACTTGATTTGTCACTGTATAATGAATACAAATTAACTTTTTATTTGCAGGTATTGAGGGAAGCAAGTCAAACCTGTAAACCTATATTCTTCTTGCTACTTAAAATTATTTTTATATTAAACTGGAAATAATGTAAAAATTGCAGATTTTGCTTAAACATGCTTGACTTTTTAATTATCTTTTTTCTCCTTTTCTTAAAGATGATACTTGTTGATGCCACTGTTATCATCCTCCTAGCAGAAGATAGTCCTACTGAGAAAATGAGCACTTTGATCATTCAGTCTTTGAACTTTAACCTTTGACTGGAAGTGACCTATAGGCAATGAAGACTACTTCCTTTTACTGCATTTTTACTCGTGTGCATTCTGGGCGCATGTTGATCGCTGGTTCAGTCCAGGCAACTGACATGCTTTTTATTAGTCATACAGTATTAATGCAGGTGTCAGGAAATGTCAAATATAATTCCATTTTTAATTTTTATTTTTTTAAGCTTTCGGAAAAGTTCCAGGTCCTCATGTATTGTGCAATAACAATGAATTCCTTGGCGGTTTTGGGATGTTCATTGCCGGCAATGGACGTTGTAATAGGAAAAGTTTTCATTAACTCCTGCCACTTGATTAATGCATGACAGGGCCTATGAAATGAATTTATCGGTTATAGTGGGATTATAAATAAAGTGAGGGATCCAACATTACTTTGAAAGTCACCCCAACTGTTTATATTTGGATTCTATGCACTGTGATCCTAAGGTTAACAGCATGAATTAACATGCGTCTTTAAGGACTGTAATGAAAGATCATTGCGTATTTATTTAATTGTTTATATCTGCTGTCAAATTGTTTTGACATGGAAGGTTTTCAAGTAAAATTGGCAGAGAGGTACAGTATGTTATCCCTATGGTGAAAATAAATTCATTTGTTGTATATAGTTCCTCAATCTCTGAAGTAAAGGTATGAATAATATAGGGTATGAATGGTTTAATCAAGGCTTTATTTTGGAAGTAAGAAAAAATGGCAGCAATGATTAAATTGCTGCAATCCATAGTTTGGGTTTGTTATTTGTACATTAAAGATTTTTTTTCCAAGTAGATTACACTCTGTTACTTCCTGCTAGCCATCAGCATGAGCCCTACTGCCTAAACACTATTTCATTTATTTATGTTTGGAAAATCCATAAACATTTTTGTTTGCAATCTTGTTTCTTTTGTTGTGTTTTAAGTCAAGTTTGAATGTTACAATACTTTTATTGAAAACCTTTTGTCAAGTTTTTTCTTGTAAATTTTCTTTACTTGTAAGTATCATCTTGTTCTTTAATCCTGTACCCTAAAATAAGAAATACATTTTTGACAGAGGCTTAATGTTTTAACAAAAGAGTGTGGACATTTTTATTTTAAAATTTAGGCAAAGTTACACTATACAATGGTATGTTTGCTTATTTGTCTCACACAACCATACAGTTTTTTCTGGAGGGTTTTGTTTTGTTTTCTTGTTGTTGAAAAGACTTTGCTTAAAGCTATATAAAATTTTTTTATGGAAAAAGAAATTGTTGAAAGGTCCAATTCTCAGTACCATGTAAGTTAATAATACTACAACTAGGTTCTCTTTTTAAAAAGTAATTAATGTATTTTATAAATTACCTTTTCACATATGCAAAATCTGTTTCTACTACAATGTTATTTTTACTAATGCCTTATTATTGCACTCTTTTTGAAATATCCTGCAGTGAATATATGATTCAATTTGGGCTTAAAAATGAAAGCCAGTTGGCTGAAAGGTTGGAAATATATACCCCAGTGAAACCATCCAATCAATAATTGGTAAACAATATTTTAGAAATTGTTTTTAATCTGTATAGATGACATTTTGTAGCTTTATACATGTTCTTAAAATAAGGGCATATAATTTTACACTCTAAAAGTATAATTGCTGAACTCAGGGGTGGGTAGACTTCAAAAATATGTCTGCTGTAGAAATAACTTGAAAAAAAATTTAAACCATGGCCAGCCACCAAATTTGGACATTGTTTATGCTACTAATTAGCAACCACCACTTCTAAATTATACATTTTTGCTCTATCTTAACTATATATACTTAAGTTCTCACAGTGACCTCTTACCAATTGTGTAAGTTGGCCTGATTAACCAAGACAAAATCTTTGAATTACTCTTAGTTTTTAGCTGCTTTTAATATGAAAATTGCAGCTGTAAATGATGTATTTTCGTATTTTACGTAACTGATCTAAACTACTGATTGACTTGATCTTCTGGGGTGGGGTAGGGAGGAATCTCAATAGTGCTGGTCTTCTTACTAAAATACTTTTATAAAGAAATGACTGGTGACGTTTATTCACCAAAGGAATCAATATGCCAGGTCAAAGATTAACAGTACTATATTATAGATTAATAGATCATATATAGCCTCAATTGACTTTTTTGTAATAGTATTTTAACATACCTCTCTCTACATAAAGATACCATAAAGTAAATTAAAACGAAGCAGAGGAAAGTAGAGGAAAACGAAATCATTTCAGTACATTTTATGGTTTAAGGAGAATGTAAGATGAAATACCATAAAATATAAGAGCACCAACCGTTCAAAATTCATAATTAAATTAACATCACTCCCTTAATTTAGAAGTCATTAAAAACTTTTGCACTTAGATTTAATTAAGTTAATTTATGTGTAAGTTACATTATTAAAAGTCATAAGATGTTTATCTGAGTCATTGCTCTGCAGAGGGCAACTAATGGCTTTGTAATAATAAAAAAGAACATTTCTCTAGTGTGTTGTTAAAAAAACAACCAGAATACCAAGAATATGTACATAGGAATATGCTCCTTCCCTCTTTCCTGTGTTCCCCCAGTGGGGCTCTATTTGCTGCATAGGCCTACAGAATTATACTTGCATACTTAGAAAAATAATGAACTTTCTTTTTATTTATTTATTTATTTATTTTAGGCCATTTTTCTGGTTTGCCAAATTCTATTAAGACAGTGATAAATTCAGTTCCTTATTTATGCATGCTTAGATCATGAACTTGGTGCCCTCTAAATTTTTTTTTTTTAGAAATTAATACCATAGGTTTTAAAGAGAAAGGTTGTTTTTAGTTTTTTAAGAGAAATTTAAAAAAACACATTTTATGTCTTTTCTCTTAATTCATTTCTAAAGGACTTGTAATGTGTAATTCATCCTTTTAACCAGCAGGGAAATAAAGCATTGTTAATCCCCAGAAAAAAGTGCTGATAATAGCTTTCATACAGTCAGCAGTTCAGCTGGAGAAAGATCTTAATCCTTGTTGTTTTAAACCAGGTATATAAATGTTTGGTATAAAGTAACTAGAATAGTTTCTTTTTCCCTTATGAAATTTTAAATATATGCAAATATATATCTATATAATATACATCTATATATCATTAGATTCCTGTGGTGGATAATTGTTTAGATTCTAAAACAGGTATCTAGTGACTGCTTAATTGTTCCCAGATTGCATCAAAGATGAATTGATTAATGTTGAAAATGAGTAGTGATATGAAAATGGTATGTAACTACATATTACTTGTTTCTGGTAATCAAGTCTTAATTTTTAAAAGCCTATTGTTTTTGAGAATTTAGATACTTAAAACTTGTTAAAACTTCTTCCTAAAAATAGAACAGAAGAGGAGGTACTTTGTGTTCAAAAGTTTTTTTTAAATAAAGAATTCAGTGTCACTAGTTCTAAGCCTTTATGGTCACTGCTGCTTATATTTCTTTATCTCACTGTTACTAAGTTTTTTGTATATATCTTAGCTGAATGCTTAAAATTTATAATTATATATAATTGTGTATATAAATTGGTTTTCAAAAAGAACTGAGGCTTAGCCACATTTTTTTCCCTGAGATTTCTTAACAAAATTAGTTACTCCACTATTTTGTATTATGCTAATGCCTTTAATGCAGTTGCATGATTGAGATCTGTGAAAAGATGTCTTTTAATCTGCACCAAGTGGTCCCAATACTCTTTGTAGTCCTTTAAAAACTCTTAGTCCTATTAGCCCTGTTGTTATTCTTTCTTCCTTCTTATCTCTTCTCACATACAGTAAAACCTCTGTAAGTTGCCCACCCAAGGGACTGTAAAAAAGTGGTTCACATACGGAGGTGATCAGCATAAGCAGCTAGGCCTACTATACATGTCTGGTGCATGTCTGGTCAACTTAAGGAGGTGGTCAGTATAGGGACATGGTCAACTATGGAAGTTCTACTGTATGTCTAATGTATCAGTCTTCAGCAGTTTCCTATTCTGACTTCTAAGTTATTCCCTCTCTTTTTCCCTTTCTCCCTTTCCTTTTGTCTTTTTATCCTTCCTTCCGAGAAGGAAGATGATGAAAATTACACCTTAATATTTTTTAAAATTTAAAAGACTCCCCTTCGTTCAAATACATGGAATCTGCACTACCTAATTTCAGTTCATCAGTAGATGCTGAGTAATGTACTCAGTAAATGAACTGTTAGCAGTAATTTACTTCTTTATTATTAATATTGATGGAATTTTATGTGTTCTTTTTAGGTAGGGACTCTCCCAAAGCTTGATCATTTCCTAGATGAAATAAATCATTTTTTTCTTTTAAATTTTTAAGTCATTACTAGCCTCAGTGCAGTGGCTTACCCCCATAGTCCTAACTTGAGGTCAGGAGTTGAAGACCAGACTGAGCAAGAGCAAGACCCCATCTCTACAAAAAATAGAAAAATTATCTGACTGGATGTAGTGGCTCATGCCTGTAATCCTGGCATTCTGGGAGGTTGAGGCAGGTGGATTGCCTGAGCTCACAAGTTCAAGACCAGCCTGAGCCAAAGTGAGCCCTCATCTCTAAAAAATAGCTGGCGTTGTGGCAGGCTCTTGTAGTCTTAGCTACTTGGGAGGCTGAGGCAAGAGAATCACTTGAGCCCAAGAGTTTGAGGCTGCTGTGAGCTGTGACTCATGGCACTCTACCAAAGGTGACAAGGTGAGACTCTGTCTCAAGAAAAAAAAAAAAAGAAAAGGGCTCAGTGCTTGTAGCTCAGTGGTTAGATCACCAGTCACATACACAGGGGATGGTGGGTTCTAACCAGCCTGGGCATGCTAAAACAATGAAAAACTACAACAAAAGATAGCTGGGCATTGGGATGGACACCTGTAATTCCAGGTACTTGAGGCTGAGGTGAGAGAATTGCTTAAGCCCAGAAGTTTGAGGTTGCTGTGAGCTGTGACACCACAACACTACTGAGGGTGACACAGTGAGACTGTCTCAAAAAAGAAAAAAAAAAAAATATATATATATATATATAATTTGGGTGTGCTGGTGCATGCCTGTAGTCCCAGCTACTCAGGAGGCAGAGACAGAAGGATCGCTTGAGCCCAGGAGTTTGAGGTTTCAGTGAACTATGATGAAGCCATTACACTCTGGCCCAAGTGGCAGAACAAGACCCTTTCTCATAAAATAAGACTGGGCATGGTGGCTCATGCCTCTAATCCTAGTACTCTGGGAGGCTGAGCTGAGGGGATTGCCTGAGCTCAGGAGTTTGAGACCAGCCTGAGCTAGAGCAAGACCCCTTCTCTAAATATAGCCAGGCGTGGCTGGTACCTATAATCCCAGCTACTTGAGAGGCTAACACAAGAGGATCTCTTGAGCCCTAGAGTTTGAGGTTGCTGACATCTATAATGCCAGGGCATTCTACCGAGGGTGACAAAGTGAGGCTCTGTCTCAAAAAATAAATAAAAATAAATATCCAAGTCATATTTAGATGTAGAATTACTCCTTTAAAATAATTTGTGGGAGACTTGCTTTTTCAACATATATTATGTGCATTCTTGTAAATAATACAGGCATCATATATATGTTTTTATCATTAAAGGCACCCTGAATCTAAACCTGTATTTTTAAACTTAGCCCTCTGTCTGAAAGTTGAAGTTACAGTTCAATGATCTTGGTAAGTGAGGTATTAATTGTAATTTTAATTATTACATGTTAGTATTGAGACTTGTGTTTGGTGATGAGTCTTCAGAATGATTACATAACTTTTTTTACAAAAAAAATTTTAATAGTAAAATAATGTATCTGAAGCTATTTTGAGTATGTGGAAGGAAAGCCTGAGTAGATGCTGGCCTAGCTTAAGAACTCCGGTTTTGGTCAGGCACAGTGGCTGGTGCCTTTAACTCCTAGTACCCTGGGAGGCCAAGGTGGGAGGATCAGTTGAGCATAGGAGTTCAAGACCAGCCAGAGCAAGAGTGAGACCCCAATCTCTACTAAAAATAGAAAAAACTAGCAGGGCATTGTGGCAGGTGCCTGTAGTCCCAGCTATGCGGGAGGCAGAGGCTCCTGCCAGAGGATCACTTGAGCCCAAGAGATAGAGGTTGCTGTGAGCTGTGATGCTCTACCTAGGATGGGGGAGTGATGAGACTGTCTCAAAGAAAAAAAACCAAAACTCCACATCCAGTTCTTTTTCTGTAGTAATTTGAAGCTCTTTTCTCAAAGGCAAAACATGATTTCAAAACTTAACAGTCTTTAACTTAAGTGTGACAGATTTCCTAGCTTATGGGAAGATTGAATAATCCTGCCTTTCTCCCAAAAGCCTGAAATGAAAGTAGTTAGGAATTCGGTAGATTTTTATTAGATACTGTGAAATATGAGTCTCTTCATAGTTAGCCATAGTTAGTTTATGTATGTGCAAACTGTTAAGCTTGAAGTAAAATAATTATTTGAATGGATTGTTGGATTAATTATTTAATAGCCAAAAATTAAGTGCAGTGTGTGTTCAGGTCAAAATGAATTTGTTCATTTTAGTTGGTACCATTTTTCTTTATTCAAAAATACATATTGTGCATTTTATTAGTTGGAATCAATACTCATGCTTGAGGATTTGAATAGGGTGGATGTATATATTTAACAAATTCAAGTTGCAAAATATGTAAATTTACTACTTTTTCAATAGAATATGAATGTTAAAACAAATCTGTTATATATTTTTAAATACATGTATCAAAGTTTTGTTAGTTGAATACAGATTACTTTGTGTGCT
Organism: Loris lydekkerianus; assembly: GCA_963574355.1. Lineage (NCBI taxonomy): Eukaryota > Metazoa > Chordata > Mammalia > Primates > Lorisidae > Loris > Loris lydekkerianus. Next base: position 23,889 of record CAUYPK010162805.1, on the reverse strand, counting down.
TTATGGAATTAAGCGACTTTTAATAATAAAGCAGTTGTTCTTTGCTTTTTTTTTTTTCTGTAGACTTGGGTACCAAATTGTATAGATTATAGACCTCTTTGTCATCTATAATGCAAGACTTTGTTTAGTAGTTCCTCTTTACAGTAGAGTGAGCTTTAAGGGATTCTGAAAATGGTAACATGTCTGTTTCTAAAATGAGTGCAATCTGTAATCCTAGTACTTTAGGAGGCTGAGGCAGGTGGATTGCCTGAGCTCACAGATTTGAGACCAGCCTGAGCAAAAGCAAGACCCCCATCTCTAGAAATAGCTGGACATTGTGATGGGCACCTGTAGTTCCAGCTACTTGGGAGGCTGAGAAAGGAGAATTGCTTGAGCCCAAGAGTTTGAGGTTGATGTGAGCTGTGATGCTACAGAACTCTACTGATGGTGACAAAGTGAGACTCTGTCTCAAAAAAATAAGTGCAGCAGAATGAAGATAGTCGCTAAAACCACTAATTTAACAGATCTTCTTTACTTAATACTATAGGTAGTTTATTTTAGTGATTCCTTATGTGTTAATAAGTCCTGATTAAAGAGTGGCATTTTCATAGAAGATGGAAATTGAGCCCTGGGCATTTGCTTACAGTTATGAGTCTGATGTTACTGCTGAACTTCCAATTATATTAATAAGGATATACCATAAGAACTTCTGGATGCTTTCCCGAGTATACAAACAAGTCAACTAATTGATTTAACTGAGTGACTCTTGAAACTGCAAGAGGAGAGAAGGGAATAACCAGAAGAAGGGGATATCGCTGCATCTGTTATTCCTGGCAGAAAGAAAATAAATATACTCTGCTGATATTTCTAAGTTTTCTTTTCCACAGGGGATCCATTTGCCCTGAGCACCTTAGTTTTCATTGGGGCACTATTAAAACTGGCATATCTCAACAAGCTGTTTTCTGCAGACCCAAACAGCTGTATTAGTAGAGTTTAGATAAATGCAAAGTCCCATTTTGCTATGTACTTTGCTGGTGCCCTTTCCCTTTATTATAATCCTTAAAATAATTTCTACCTTCATAGTAGGTATGACTTTCTTCCCTAGTTTAAGCAGCTGTGAATAAATGATTGTGTAAGTCCTCCGTATATTCCTTAGCACTTTTCACACTAATGTAATACATAACAAAATTAAACATGAACTAAATTTATGCATCAAATTAAAGATTTGACACAGTTAAAGATGTTATGTGTTTTTGGGGCACAGTGGCTCATACCTGTAATCCCAGCACTATGGGAGGCTGAGATGGGTGGATTGCTTGAGCTCATGAGTTTTGAGACTAGCCTGAGCAAGAGCAAACCCTGTCTCTAAAAAAATAGCTGAGCATTGTGGAGGGCGCCTACAGTCCCAGCTACTTGAGAAGTTGTAGGCAAAAGGATCACTTGAGCCCAAGAGTTTGAGGTTGCTGTCAGCTGTCATGCCACAGCATTCTATCAAGGGCGACATAGTGAGACTCTGTCTCAAAAAAAAGGATTTTATGTACTTGCATAATAAAGTCCAAAGCCAATCCTCTAAAATTTTTTATGTTGCTTATGAGATTTATTTTTAATGTTTGCCTAATTCATGCAAAATAAAAGGGAGTGCCTATGTGCCCTTTAGAATTCAGTGGAGTATGGAAATATTTTAATAAGGAAAGTTGAAATAAACTAAGATGGAATATATTTTCTCATGTCTGAACCTGACCTTCAAGGACTTTTTGTGAGTAGTGAGTAAATATGTATCAGGCAAAAACCTAATGTGGATGGTTGTATCCTGCAGATACCAACTCACCGTTTAAGTTTTTAGCTCAACATTCACTGCTATAAAAGCATATTTTCCTTCTTTGTCCTTTCAATTAATGGTATTCCTATCTAACTAGTTATTCAAACAATGAATCTGACACTTTACTAGTCCTCTCCCTTGAATTTTTCAAGTTCTGTTGTCTTTAAAGCATCTCTGAAATGTCTCCTTTTCTCCGGTCCTTTGCTATTATGGCCTTTTACTACCTGGCTTTCACACAGTCCTTTTCAGTCACAAACGTTGTTCCTTAAGTAGTAGCAATGCAAGCCCGCACTGTACTTTGCTTCCCTGTTCCTAGGATCATAATCTGCTTTTCTACTTGAAAGGTCTAGTTCCAATGTAGTTAAAAGGTTATCATCCTTTTCCCTTCTCTTCCCATCCCCTCCCAGTCATCTCTCCTGACCTCTGTAACGATAGGGATGGTGTTGCAGTTGTGTTTGTGTACCCAGCACATAGCGCACAGTAGCTAGCATGTGGATTTAATAAAGTTGTGTTGAATTAACTTGATTATACTTACATTTCTATCCTAGCTTTTACAAAGAAACTTACTCAGGTGCTATTTTGAAGCATACATCTGGACCACCATCTGAGTGGAATGTTACAGCAGAAATGCCTTACTCTTCCTGTCCTACAGAGTTTGAGAGAATTACTTTAAAAAAAAAAATTAATCCTTTTTCATTGGTTTTACGTTTTTAATAGATATTTCTCAATATCTTTACCTTATATGTGAAGCAAATTGCTTGTGACTAGTAAGAATATAGTTTTGTTTTAAGTACATCTTAGGAGCCATGTGATAAACTTGGCATTGATATAAAGGTTAAAAACTTAACATGAAGCAGATTATTATTGAGTACCTTTCATATGCCAAGAAGGATATGGGATATGTTCTCAAAGGGCCTACATAATCAGAGAACAAGTAGGAAATTGTACCATACAAAAAGTGATGAGCCCTAAGAGGTCCAGATAAACAGCAGTTTTTGACTGTGACAGAAATAAGTTATCTGCACAAAGTAATATAATGGCTTGGAAGTTATAAAATTTGTATGATAGATGGTTTCCAGGCAAGAACAAAGTTTCACAAGTACAAAATCCCTGGGATGAAAGCTTATCTGAAGAGCAGTGGGGAGGATAGTGTGGCTGGTACAGAAGGAGCAGAGTAATTTGGGGATGAAAGTCAGGAGCCAGATCATGTGGGTCTTTGTGGGTCAGGGTAAGATTGAGGTTATTTGGTTCTTTAGTTTCACTAGCAAAGAGATGAGTCAAGCACCCAGGAGTTGCTTTTGTTCTTGAGGTGTTTCTCATTTGGGGAAGAAACATCTATGAAATCCTTTGTGGAGCAAGATATTTCCCTGCTAGGCCTGAAATCATTCCCACAAGTGATTTATTTCAATATGATGACTAGTACACAAAGTTACCACTTAGGAAATAAGAACTAGAAAACACTGTAAAGAGATGTAGAAAGTATTTAGGGAAGTGGAACAAACTGAAGTAGTTTGCTGATCTGCCTAGCATGGTTTGAGATTTGAAGGATAACCTACCTTGTTTGTCTTTAAAATCATTAAAATATTAAGTGCTTTCTGGGTCCCAGCACACTGATGAGGCAGAGAAGGCAAACAGTATTTGAAATATAGTTTGACACCTAGTATGGTGGGGTGATCATGAGTGTTGGGTGAGCATCAAGGCATCAACACTTAAGGGAGCCCAGGAGAAAATTTCAGTGGGAATGATGAACTACAGAGTATTTGCCAGGCCAGGGTGTGAGCGTGAAGTTGAGGGCTTCGGTGACAAAGTACACAGTAAGTGCAAAGGCCCAGTGGGGTGAGAGAACAGTGTTTGGGAGCATTGAACTCAGATGAAGGAGTGTTAACAACAACAAAAAAGTAAAGAGGGAACTCTGGTTCTAGATGATGAAAGCCCAGGTTATGAAGTTTTGACTTGATTTTGTGGAATCAGACTTGCACTTTAGAAAAGTTGCCCTTGGCTGTAGTCTGGAGAATGGATTGGAAGGATCACAGAACTGAACAGGGAAGAAAAAGCCCAAGAGGCTTTTTCAGTAATCCAGAGAAACATGATGGTGTGAATTATATACATTAGGATAAAGGTAGATGGAATAGAATATAGAGTGTCCAGAAACAATTGATTTTCAACAAAAGATGTCAAGGCAGAGTTCTAAGGGGGAAATCTATTCACATGTCACTAGAGCCCGTGGAAAGCTGTATGCAAAAAGCAAAACCTTACACTATATATGAAATTAACAAAAAGTAAAACAGACCTCAAGAACAAAAACTAAAACTTTAAGAAAAGAGAAAATTAGGTCTTGGCTTTGGCAAAGATTCCTTAACTGTGACAAAATTATAAAAAACAATTGCAAAGAAAAAAGAATTGATGAGTAGACTTAAAGATTAAAACTTAGGCTCTTCAAAAGACAGTAAGCAATCAAGACAGAATATACTAGAAATATGTATCTGGTAAAGGATTTATATTTAGTATATATATATATACATGTGTATATATATACTATATATATATGTGTGTGTGTGTATATATATATATATATATATTTTTTTTTTTTTTTTTTGCGGTTTTGCAGTTTTGCAGTTTTGCAGTTTTTTTCTGGGGCTGGGTTTGAACCCACCACCTACAGCATATGGGGCTGGTGCCCTACTCGTTTTGAGCCACAGGTGCCGCACCATTAGAATATTTTTTTTAAAACCTAATAAGCAAAACAATCCAATAAATGGACAATATTTTTACTTGAACTGATGAGACTTAGGCAAAGAAAATATAGGAATGGCAAATAAGCATGTGAAAATCTGTACAACATCATTAGTCATTAGGAAAATACAAATAAAAACAGTGATGAGATACCTCTACACAACAACCATGTTGACTGTATCAAAGTATGGCAAGCATGTGGAGCAACGGCAATCTCCTACATTACTGGTGGGAATTTAGAATCATATAACCATTTTGGAAAGTAGTTGGATAGCTTTAAAAGCTATATGTATGCCTACTATACAAATGAACCATTTCACTTCCAGATATTTGCCCAAGAGAAAAAGGTCCTCCAGAGGGCTTGTACATGTATGCAAATGTTTAAATCAACTTTGTAACATCAAACCAGGAATATCCCAAATGTCCATCTATAGGGAAATGCACACTATGGAATACTGCTCAGCTATAAAGAAGAACTGAACTTGTTTTTTTTTTGAGACAGAGTCTCACTGTTGCCCTCTGTAGAGGGCTTGGCTGTCACAGCTCACAGCAACTTTAAACTCTTGGGCTTACGTGATTCTCTTGCCTCAGCCTCCTCAGTAGCTGTAACTATAGGTGTCCACCACAACTCCCAGCTATTTTTCATTTTTAGGAGGCCCAGGCCAGGTTCAAACCCACCAGCCCTGGTGTATGTGGCCAGCACCCTATTCACTGAGCTATGGGCACCAAGCCAGAACTGAACTATTAACGCAAGCAATAGTGTCGATGAATCTTGATTTTGCTGAGTGCATATAGACAGGCCAAAAAGAATACATAATGCATGACTTCATTTATATAAAATTCTCAAAAATACATGCTTAGTTACAGTGACAGAAATGAGATGAGTACCTGAGGAAATGGAATGGTGGGAAGGGGCAATTACAAAGAGGCATGAACATATTTAGGGACTGATAAATGTGTTATTATCTTCATTATTTTAATTTCATTGATGTCAAATTTATCAAGTTATACACTTGAAATATTTGTGGTTTATTGTACATTGTAGCTCTAACCACAACAATTAAGCTTTTAGTAACAAAGACAAAGGATGATGGACAACCTACAATGGTGGATGAGAAAGTGGAAAACTCCGACCATAATCAACTTGTTTAGAATCACACAGCTTAAAAGTAATGAAGGTGGAATTTAAACCTGAGTCTGACACTCCAGAAATACATGTTCAATGTCAGTGTGCTTATACTTGGGGTGATCGTATTTTTGGTTTGGACAACTGAGTAGATTATAATACTTTCACCAAAGCACAAAGAGTAGAAGGGAGAGGAGATGTTTTTGTATTCTCCCACAGCACAAAGCGTGGTAGCTTACATAATAAATTAGTGAGCAGAGAAGTGAGCTGAATTTTTTATGCAGCAATAATAATGAAATAGTGTGATGTAGTTTTACTTAGTTTGTACATTAATTGCCTGTTAACAGCTAGAATAGAATTTAATATTTGCTAGCCCAATATTCTAAACAATGAACAAATCGTTAATGTCTTTAAAGTGATCACCCCAGTGACCTTCACTGATAGGGATTAATTAAACTCAGAAGATTATTGTACTTTTTAATAAGTCTGATTATTAGCAAATTCTTTCTTCCAAATTGAAATTTGCCTTCATACTGTTTGTTATGGATTGAATTGTATCCTCCAAAAAGATTATTTTGGGGTCCTAACTCCCAGTACTTCAGAATGTGACCTGACTTGAAAACAGATTCATTGCAGATATAATTAGTTAAGGTAAGGTCCTACTGGAATAGGGTGGGCCATTAATTCAATATGTCTTATGTCCTTTTAAGAATTTAGAGATACAGAAACATACACAGGGGAGAAGACAGTGCAACAATGGAGTGATGCACTTACAAGCCAAGGAACACCAAGTGTTGCTGGGAACCACCCCAAGTTGGATGAGGCAGGGGAAGATTCTTCTCTACTTTAGGAAAGAGAGCATGGTTCTGCTCACACCTTAATATTGGACTTTTTTTTTTTTTTTTTCTGTGAGACAAAATCTCAAGCTGTCACCCTGCATAGAGTGCTATGGCATCATAGCTCACAGCAACTTCCAACTGGAGCTCAAGTGATCCTCTTGCCTCAGTTTTTCTATTTTTAGTAGAGACAGGGTCTTGTTTTTACTGAGGCTGGTCTTGAACTTGTGAGCTCAAGCAATCCACCTGTCTCAGCCTCCTAGATTGCTAGGATTACCAGTATCAGTGCCCAACCAAGTTTGTTGTTACTTTGTTATGGCAGCCCTAAGAAACTAATACATACTACTCATCTCTTGTGCTAGTTCTGCCTTCTGGAGACAAAGAATAAATTCTAGTCAGGCTGGGTGTGGTGGCTCATGTCTGTAATCCTAGGACTCTGGGAGGCCAAGGCAGATTGATTGCCTGAGCTCACCAGTTCGAAACCAATCTGAGCAAGAGTGAGACCCCATCTCCAAAAATAACTGGGCATTGTGGCAGGTGCCTGTAGTCCCACCTACTTGGGAGACTGAGGCAAGAGAATCTCTTGAGCCCAAGAGTTCGTGCAGTTGCTGTGAGCTACGATACCATGGCTCTCTACCAAGGGTGACATAGTGAGACTCTTTTCTAAAAAAAAAAAAAAAAAAAAAGAAAGAAAGAAAAAAGAATAAATCCTAGTCTCTTTTCTAGATATTTCCAAATGTTTTGAGGACATATTTTATGGCCTAGTGAAGAAAACCTCTCCTTCATTGGTTTTTTTACATGATACATTTTATTTTATTTTTATTTTTTATTTTTGAGACAGAGTCTATGTCGCCCTTGGTAGAGTGCTATGGCGTCACAGTTCACAGCAACCTCAAACTCTTGGGCTTAAGCGATTCTCTTGCCTCAGCCTCCCAAGTAGCTGGGACTACAGGCACCGCCACAATGCCTGGCCATGTTTTGGTTATACTTGTCGTCGTTTAGCAGGCCTGGGCTGGATTACAACCCGCCAGCTCTGGTGTATGTGGCTGGCACCCTAGCCGCTGAGCTACAGGCACCAAGCCTACATGATACAAAATTCTTTCATAATTCATTTGTAGGGTCAAGATTTCCAAAGATACTTTAAAGTGTGGTAACCAGAATTGATCTTACTATGTCAAAGTAAAAGCACTATGCAGGGGTCCTTAAACTACGGCCCACGGGCCACATGCTACGGTGTGTGATTGTATTTGTTCCTGTTTTGTTTCTTTACTTCAAAATAAGTTATGTGCAGTGTGCATAGGAATTTGTTCATAGTTTTGTTTTTTTTTAAACTGTAGTCCAGCCCTCCAACAGTCTGAGGGACAGTGAACTGGTCCTCTGTTTAAAAAGTTTGAGGACCCCTGCTTAGGTCAAGGATGTTCAAGTTGTTTCTCATATCACTAAGAGTTCCTTATACTTGAAGGGGCACATACTCTGGGGCACACTTGACTATATTTAATATTGACATTCTATAAAAGTTTGAACTAGGGAAAAGGGTTTGCTGTTTAAAACAAAGTTGAAAAACGTTACTTTTAATAGCATCTAAGATTTCACTTTTTTTGGCAGCCTTATACATGATTTTGATTGGTAAAAAGCCATGTGTTTCATTTTGGGTTTATCTGTGTATGTAGTTGGTTTTGGTTTTGTTTGTTTGGGTCCCAAATGAAGTATTTTAGTTAATTCTAAAACTTTTTTTTTTTTTGAGACAGAGTCTCAAGTTGTTGCCCTAGGTAGAGTGCCATGGTGTCACAGCTCGCAGCAACTTTCAACTCTTGGACTCAAGCAATCCTTTTGCCCTAGTTTTTCTATTTCAGTATAGACGTGGTCTGGCTTTTGCTCAGGCTGGTCTCAAACTTGTGAGCTCAAGCAATCCACCCGCCTCAGCCTCCCAGGCTAGAATTACAGGCATGAGCCACTGTGCCCTGCCAATTCTAAAACATTTTTATTTCATTTGATTCTACCATTCTTCTGAGTCATTTGTTTTGTTTTTGAGACAGAGTCTCTCTTACCCTGGCTAGAGTGCTGCTTCAGCCTAGTGCACAGCAACTTCAAACTTCTGGGGTCAACCAATCCTGCCTCAACCTCCCCATTAGCTTGAACTACAAACACCTGCCACCACCCCAGATAATTTTTCTATTTCTTTAGTAGAGACAGAGTTTCACTCTTGTTCACGCTGGTTTCAACATCCTGAGCTCAAGCAATCCCCCTGCCTCAGCTTCACAGAGTGCTAGGATTATAGGCGTGAGCCACCACATCTGGCCTATATTGTTTTTTTCCTGACCCTGTATATGTTAATATTTTGTTTTCTTATTCCATCATGCAGTGTACTAGCTCTCCCTCCTATTTGATATCATATCCAAGCACTTGTTCTACATCTTTACATTGTTTAAATAAGTAAGGTAAGTTAGTAAGCCTGTAACCATACTATGTGGTGTCTGTAGCTCAGCATATTAGTTAAACATTGTAAATATTATCAATCTAGTATTTTTTCTATCAAATATCAAGCTACTATCAGCCATTTTACTATACAGTAGTCCTCCACCCTACCCCCCCTTTTTTGAGACAGTCTCACTTTGTTTCCCTTGGTAGAGTGCCATATTGTCATAACTCACAGCAACCTCAAACTCTTGGGCTCAAGAGATCCTCTTGCCTCAGCCTCCCAAGTAGCTGGCATTATGGGTGTGAACTACTTTGCTCAGCCTAGTAGTCCCCTTTTATCCTTGATTTCATTTTCCACAATTTCAGTTAATGGATGTCAACTGTGGTCCAGAAACAGGTGAATGAATGAATTGCAGTAAGATACTTAGACCACATTCATATAACTTTATCACATTATATGGTTATAATTGTTCCATTTTATTATTAATCTCTTACTGTGTCTCATTTATAAATTAAAATTTATCATACTTATGTATGTATAGGAAAAACATCATACCACAGGGTTTGGTACTATCTGTGGCTTCAGGCTTCCACTGGGGGGGTCTTGGAACATGTTACCTGTAGATAGGGGGGACCTACTGTGTAACTTTAACAAAGAAAAAAAATGATGATTCTGGTGCAACTTATTTTTGGTGAGCTAAAGCAGGATTCCATATATTGCTTCACATCTTTTGCTCCATTGAAATGTACATATTCTAGTCTGAGAAAAAGCCTCTTGAGCGAGTGTGGCAGCTATGGAGATGCTCTGCTCTCCACGAGAGAACTTGCTGGTGAGCACAGCAGTGCAGTAGCTGATAGCCTCCAATTGTAGCCCTTCAGGATCTGCCTCAGTTTCAGAGTTGAGAACACACTGTTCCCAAGCAGTTCCTAACTGGCCGTTTCCGTCCAGTGTGGGACTTGTCTAACAAGTAATCCTCACTCTAGACCTCCCCACTGGGTTGGTGAGACCTTAGACCTGCATCTCAGCTTGAAGCTCTACCTGCCCAAATTTGCTTCCTCCCTTTTCCCTTCACAGGCTTCAGATCTTCATCATGGTTTGATTTCCTTGCCTAAACTTTCTCCTTTATTTTTCACAAACTTACCCCCCTGACAAACCTCTTGCCTTCCTAACTCCAGCAGTCTACTGGAGGACCCAAATCAACATAGTTGGCAATGGGTTTGGTGCAGGAAGAGGATGCTGCAGTGGGTTTGTGACCCACTCCTTTACTGTCCCTCTCACTCTGACACCGACGGCTCTATCCCAGGTGGTATGTGGGGCATGGATGGTCCCTGCCACGTGTGTTATGTGGCCCAGGTGCTGAAACTTTCATCAGTGGTGATTTGGAAGAACACTCCATTGGAGGAGACCATCTTGAACGGTACAATGGTTCGGACCTTTGAGAAATAAGGGAGAACAATAAAGACAAGAACAATGAAATTGACTTATAGATAAATTGCATTGGATCCCTGTCTTAGCTCAGACTGCCGCAACAAAATACCATAGATTTTTGTGGCTTACACAACAGAAGTTTATTTTTTTTTCTTTTATTTTGAGACAGTTTCCCAGGTTGTCACCCTCAGTGGAGTGCCTTGGCTTCATAGCTCACAGCAACCTCAAACCCTTGGGCTCAAGCGATCCTCTTGCCTCAAGCCTCCTGAGTAGCTGGGACTACAGGTGCCTGCCACAACACCTGGCTATTTTTTGGTTGTAGTTGTCATTGTTTGGCAGGCCCAGGCTGGATTTGAACCCATCATTTCCGGTGTATGTGGCTGGTGCCCTAGCCACTGAGCTAAAGGCGCCAAGCCAGCATCTAGCTAGTTTTAGAGATAAAGCCTCCCTCTGACTCAAGCTGGTTTCGAACTCCTGAGCTCAAGGAATCCATCTGCCTTGGCTTCCCAAAGTGCTAGGATTACAGGAGTGAGCCACCACACCCAGCAAGAAATTTATTTTTCAACATTGGGAGGTTGGGGAATCCAAGGTCAGCGTGTCTGCAAGGGTAAGTTTCATTCTGAGGCCTCCTCGTGGCTTATAGGTAGCTGCCATGGTGCTTTGTGCTCACATGACCTCTTTATATGCTTGCTGAGAGAGATTGGAGAGGGTGGTATTTTGGGGCAGAGAGAGAATGCCCTTCTTATAAGCACAGTAATCCTATCATGAGAGCCCCACCCTCATAAGCTCATCTGAACCTAATTACCTCCCAAAGATCCCATCTCCAAATATGCGTTTCCATTGCATTGGGTGTTAGGACTTTGACGTACAAACTTTTTTGTGGGGGGTGTTTCCATAGCACACCCTGTGGAGGAATAATGAAGAGCTGAGGGCAATTGACAGACTACTGAAAATTGAGTGTGAACTCCAGAGGGCCCTTTGGGTAGCTACCTAAGAAAGACTTATCTCCTGTAGTGGGAGAGCCTGAAAAGATGACTACCAAACTCAGAATGTAAGAGTCTTGAGTTTCGAAGCTGTTGAAATGCTCGGCTTAGTTAGGTCTGTTATGCCAAGGTCAGCAATACTTGACACCTTGACTCATGGGAAGGGGACAACTAGATGAATTTTGGTGCCCTAGATGCTGAAATTTTAGAGCTTGTGAAGATTGCCTAGTCCTCCCACTTGAGAGTACAGAAGGCTCCCCTTATCTGTAGGGGATATATTCCAATAGTGCTTGAAACTGTGGTTAGTCACAAGCCTTATACATACTATGCATTTTTGAAATGATAACCAAGACGGTTACTAAGCAACTGATGGGCAAGTAGCATCTATAGTGTGGATCCTATGGTCACATGGATGACTCATGTCCAGGCAGGACAGAGAGGGATGTGATGATATTTCATTATACTACTCAGAGTAGCACGCAATTTAAAATGTATAAAGTGCTTATTTTTGGAATCTTTCATTTAATATCTTTGCACCATGTTAACCACAGGTAACTGAAACCACACAAAAGGAAGCCACAGACAAGGGGCCACGAATGTATTCTAATGCCCTTCTGTACAAGAAGACCCATCAGGACTGCCTCATGATCAGTCCTCACCTTCTCCTAGCTGCCAGGTGAATAAGGAGGTTTAAATCACAGCATAACCCATCTGGGACACACTGAACCTGAATATGGAGAGAAAGAACCACACTCCCAAAGTACCTGCAATAATTATCTGGCAGGTGCCTGTGAGAGCTGGGGGTGTATTTTGTAGGTCATTGAACAAAGATGGTGGAATATGAAACTGAAAAGTGAGTGTTTATTGCATTGGAGACCTTCTCTTGGGCTATGGTATACCCCAGTAAGTACCTCACCGCATGGCACAAACTCCCTACTAAGGTGGATCCTAGAAGTTGAGAGAAAAAACTGCCCACACTCAGCCAAATAGAAATGCTGGAGTTGTCATACATAGTACTATGTACTAAGTCCATTTGGGCACATCATTTAGCTCACTTGTAAGAACGTGTGGTATTTATCTTTCTGTGCGAGTAGTTTCACTTAAGGTAATGGCCTCTAGCTCTGTCCCTCAAAAGACATGATTTCATCCATTTTATGGCTAAATAATATCCCATGTATCTATGTGTACATGTATATGAAGGAAGAGAATAAAAGGCCCAAAGAGGTGGTTATGCCAAAGGGGATGTTATGTGAGATCAGAAGACTCCCCTGAGGATTATGAGAAGGCCAAGAGGACAGCTCATCACCACAGCCATCAGCAAGGTGTCGGTGAAATGGGCATGGAGTTGTTAAGTAGAGTGGTGCCTGTCCTCTACAGGCAAGGCACTGAAGTGTGGAGTGCTCTGCAGAGAGAGCTCTGATGATCGCAGGCTAAATGGTGGTAGGCAGGGCTGTCCCAAAACTGGAATCATTGTTAGCAATGGGGATGAAGGAGCCCCAAAGCAGCACTGAACAGGTGGTAACACATAAGTGCTAGAAGCTGCAGATTGTAGTGATTGTAAAACTGGCTAAGTCAGAGTTGCTGCCACCAGGGATGGACTTACAGAAAGTTCTGGAGAGGGTTAAAACACAGCATCTCCAACAGGCAAAACAGAAGAAGCCAGTGGAGGACACAGCTTTTTTTTTTTTTTTTTTTGAGACAAAGTCTCATTGTGTCACCCTCAGTAGAGTGCTCTGGCGTCATAGCTCACAGCAACCTCAAACTCTTGGGCTTAAGTGATTCTCTTGCCTTAGCCTCCGAAGTAGATGAGACTACAGGTGCCCGTCACAACACCCAGCTATTTTTTTTTGTTGTATTTGTCATTGTTTGGCAGGCCTGGGCTGGATTCGAACCCGACAGCTCTGGTGTATGTGGCTGGTGTCCTAGCCACTGAGCGATATGTGCCGAGCCAGAGGACACTGCTTAGTATAGAAGAAAGCAAGAATGGTTGAGCAGGAGACAAAGGGTAGTCAGCTCAATAAAATTCCACAGTCTTGGCTGGGCATAGTGGCTCATACCTGTAATCCTAGCCCTCTGGGAGGCCAAATGCAGGTGGATTGCCTGAGCTCAGGAGTTTAAGACCAGCCTGAGTAAAAGCAGGACATTTCTAAAAATAGAAAAACTAGCTGGGTGTTGTGGTGGGCGCTTGTAGTCCCAGCGACTTGGGAAGCTGAGATAAGAGGATCGCTTGAGCCCAAGAATTTGTGGTTGCTGTGAGCTATGATGACATGCACTCTACTCAGGGCAACAGAGTGAGACTTTGTCTCAAATAAAAGAAAATTCCACAGTCTTGCCATGTTTCCAGATAAAAACCAATATTTTGACTGGTAAACTATTGACTGAAGAGGTGATCTGGTCTCCAGGAGGAAGAACTCTGCAACAGCATGGCATATAATGATTCCTCTTCTCCAAAAGAACATGTGATTACACAGTGAGGAGAGGAAAGGGGAATACAGATGTTTTAAAGGCATTTAAACGCAGGAAGTCTAACAGTCATCATGGCTTCCCTCTTGGAGAGGGAAGAAGTGGAAGGTCAGGCAATAAATAGGGTCCTTGGTAACGTCCAGCTTACAAGGCAAGGGGTCTTCAGTGTCTGTGGCCACACTCAGTGATTTACTCATACCTGGTTGTGGGACCAGATTGATGTATTTAGCAGTTGAAGAGTCCTTAGCTTAAGGGGTCAATGTCATCATATTATGTAAGGGTAAGTGGAAATCTCTGCTACCGTTCCCACAGCTTTTTAAGTAGCGTACTTTTTTTTTCCACTAAGTAGCATATTTTTCAAAACATCCTCAACTTTTTTTTCTTTTTCTTTCTTTTTTTTTTTTTTAATAGAGACAGAGTCTCACCTTATCGCCCTCAGTAGAGTGCCATGGCGTCACACAGCTCATAGCAACCTTCAACTTACGGGCTTAGGAGATTCTCTTGTCTCAGCCTCCCGAGTAGCTGGGACTACAGGGGCCCATCACAACGCCTGGCTATTTTTTTTTTGTTGTTGTTGTTGTTGTTGTTGTTGTTGTTGTTGCAGTTTGTCCGGAGCCAGGTTAGAACCTGCTACCCTTGGTATATGGGGCTGGAGCCCTACCCACTGAGCCACAGGCGCCGCCCATCCTCAACTTTTGTATTTAGCTGGGATGAAGCAACAGGGACTGGATTTCAACAATTAAAAGGATAGGCCGAGCGTGTGGCTCATGCCTGTAGTCCCAGCGCTATGGGAGTCCAAGGCGGGTGGATTGCCTGAGCTCAGAGGTTCCAGACCAGTATGACCGGCAGTGAGCCAGAGTAAGACCCTGTCTCTACTAACATCAAAAACAGCGGGCATCACCAGAGGAAGAAGAAAATGAACAATAAAAAGGAGTACTTCAAACGAAGAAGAATGAACAAGCAAGCTGAAATTAAAAATAAAAAAAAAAAAATTAAAGAAAAAAAAAAGGATTGAAAGGATTAATGAGCCAGATGAGGCTCAGTGCCCATAGCACAGCAGTTACGGCTTCAGCCACATACACTGAGACTGGCAGGTTCGAGCCCAGCCCAGGCCAGCTAAATAACAATGACAATGCCAACAAAAAATAGCCGGGCATAGTCGCGGGCACCTGTAGTCCCAGCTACTTGGGAGCCTGAGGCAAGAGAATCGCTTAAGCCCAAGAGTTTGAGGTTGCTGTGAGCTATGACACCACAGCTCTCTACCAAGGGTGACATAGGGAGACTTAGTCTCAAAAAATAAAATAAAATAAAAATAAATAAATAAATAAATAAAATAAAATAAAGAGCCAGATAAAATACATGAAACAACAGTTTCCAAAACATTGGCTATTAAGCAACGGAGAACATCAGACCCTGAAAGGAAAAGCCAAAGGGACGAACCCTACAACTGACCCCACTCTAGGCTGTGGGGCAAGAGGGGAAGCCGGTGGAACCAAACAGTTTTCCTGATCTGAGGAGACAAAGCTTGAAGTCGAGGAAGGCCCTGGATGACTGGAGTCCTCAGGTCCAACTACTGAAGTGTAGAGTGTTTTGCAGAGAGCGCTCTAGGGATTGCACATGGCAGCCAGCAAGTCTTCAGCATGTATGGGGACTGTCTGAAGCAGGGAAGGAGCCACAATGGACAATTCATGGAGATCACACTAAGCTGGGAAGTTTGCGTTTCTACCAGGCAAAATGGAAAACCTTGCAATTCATGGGGTGTAGGGTGGAATATTCAGAAGAATATTGCCTTAGTAGTGGGGAAAAATTAGTCCTTGACTAAACATTGCTTTAAAAAAGCTTAAAAAGCAAATCTCAAGGGGACTAAACTTTTTCCAAGTAACTAGATTGCACTGCAGAACAAGGCTGTAGAATATTTATAGAAACCATGCACGGTACACACACATACATACATGTTCAGCACTCCATATTCTAATTGACGCCAAATTAACTACCCTGGAATCCTTCTACCCTGGAAAGGTGTTATGGGTTGCATTGTGTACCCCTCAAATTCAGATGCTGAAGTTTAACACTTAGAACTTCATAATGTGTGACCTTATTTGGTGGCAGTTTCTTTACATAGTTAATCAAGTTCAAATGAAGTAATTAGTGTAGGTCCTAATGTAATATGACTGGCGTCCTTATAAAAATGAGAATTTGATATAGAAACACAGAAGGAAGAAGATCTGAAGGTGCATCTCCACGTGAACATGAAGATGAGCATCTTTAAGATAAGGAGAGAGGCCAGGAACAGACCCTACCCTCAGTCTTCAGAAGGAACCAACCTTGTCTATATCTGGGTCTTGGACTTTTGGCTTCCATAACTGTGACACAGTAAGTTTTTATTGTTTAATCCAGCCAGTTGGTGGTACTTTGTTACAACAGTTCTAGCAAACCAATGCAGAGGGAAAGCTATTCATTCTCACCAGAATTGGTTTCCCTTCTCAGCCTGTAGTGTCTATCGGCCAATCACTACGTGGTGTCTTAAGGAGTCTTAAGGATTTATAGTCATGGATTCCACACAATAGCTTCTGACCAGGAGACCCACTTCACCTTAAAGACCAAGGGATCAACTGGCCATATTCACGTATGAGCCATTCAGCAGTAATTGGTTTGAACAAATATTAGAACAACCTCCTGGAGGAATAGCTAACTTGTCAATTTGAAAGCAATACTTTGCAAAGACAGGCACCATCTGCCAGAATCCTGTATATGCATTTGAATCAAAGACTTCTTTATGGGGCATTGTCTCTAAAAGAAAGAATGTGTTAAATCCTGAAACAATGGTTCCCAATCCAAGGGATTTCATTCTTGCCAGGGAAAACAACAAGAGTCCTGTTGAACTCTTAAGTTATAACTACCGTTTTAACATTTTGGATTCCTGGTGTCCAGGGACAGGGTGGAAGGTAGACCATCTTAGTAGAAGCAACTGACCCTGTTTTCCATCTCAGGAATCCAGATTAGATCATAGAAGGCAATCTTTTATGGGTTTAGACTAAAAGAATACATTATAATTTTGCTTGAGCATGATTTTTTTCCAAGAAGTAATATTCCTTAGAGATAATTCCTAATTATTAATATAGTTCCTTTTTTTTCTTGTGATGCTTTGTCTAAGAATGTAAATGTAGTCTCCATATCAGAAAAGAAATTTGGAGAACTTTATGTAGTACATAAGAAGAATTGAGTATCATTACATACAACTAAACAGGAGCAAAAATAAAAATATCTCTAAGTTAGACTTAAGTCAAGGAAATTTACTGTTGTTCAAGCTTGAAGAGGACAATATGTGTTTTGGCTCACATATCCCAGCACTTTGGGAGGCTATTGCGGGAAGTAATCCCAGCACTTTGGGAGGCTATTGCGGGAAGATCACTTGAGCCCAGAAGTTCAAGACCAGCTTGGGCAACATAGTAAGACTCCCGTCTCCACAAAATGATTTGTAAAACTTAGTTGGGCGTGGTGGCACCTACCTCTAATTTTACCTTCTTGGGAGGCTGAGGCAGGATCATCACTTGAGCCCAGGAGTTTGAGGTTGCAGTAAGCTATGTTGACACCACTGCAGTCCATCAATGACCGAGATCCTATCTCAAAAACAAACAAAAAAGAGAAGGCCAGGCACAGTGGCTCACGCCTGTAATCCTAGCACTTGGGAAGCCAAGGCAGGTAGATTGCCTAAACTCAGGGTTCAAGACCAGCCTAAGCCAGAGTGAGACCTCATTTCTAGAAAAAAAAAAAAAGAAATGGCCAGGTGTTGTGGTGGGTGCCTGTAGTCTCAGCTACTCGGGAGGGGCAAGAGAATTGTTTGAGCCCAAGAGTTTGAGGTTGCTATGAGCTATGACACCATGACACTCTACTGAGGGTGACAAAGTGAGACTGCGTCTCAAAAACAAAACAAAACAAAACAAACAGGATCTCATAAATGTTTGTTAAATTAATGATTAAACCAACAAAAGTTCTGAACCTTAAGTTCAAACAAAATTTCTCATTCTCATTTTGATGTTTCTAAAATTACATCTTTAGCTCAAATTTTTACATGGCCAAAGTGTTAATTTCTGTTCACAAAGCTAAAGAGAGATATCATGAGCTCATATATGCCTCCCAGAAATAGAAAGGGAAGAGACATTGTTTCATATCTCTGTATCTTTAGGAAAAAATTATGACTTTGTTTAAAAGAGCATTGCTGAGTGTTGAACAAAATTGACTCAATCTCTTTCCAGTGAGATTTGAAAGGAAGCCAGAATTCATATGTAGGGGAATAAAACTTCTCCCCACTGATACTGATGCAAAGCCAGGTTTGAAAATGACTGTTTTAACTTACTTCCAAGTTTCTTAGCACTATTTCTCTTTCAAACATTAATTCAAGAAGACAGAAGACAAAGTAATTTTTGACTCTAATTCAGTCTCAGGAGTGTAAATGCGCGTGTGTGTGGGTATACAGTAAGGGCACAACAGCAAACTTTATACTTTTTTTTATTCTCTTAGCAAAAGAGGGGAAATTTATTTATTTTTTTGAGACAGAGCTTCACTATGTTACCCTCGGTAGAGTGCTATCATGTCACAGCTCACAGCAACCTCTAACTCTTGGGCTTAAGCAATTCTCTTGCCTTAGCCTCCCAAGCAGCTGGGACCACAGGTGCCCACTTCAATGCCCGGCTATTTTTTATTGTTGTTGTTGTACTTGTCATTGTTATTTAGCAGACCCAGGCCAGGCTCGAACCCCCCAGCCCTGGTGCATGTGCCCGGCGCCTTAACCACTGAACTATGGGTGCTGAGCCAGAAAGAGGGGAACTTTAAACAGCTAACCAAAAGTTAAGGGGAAACATGTTTCCTATTTAGGATAAATGCGGAATTTTACCTGACAGAACTCTTTTGAGATCAGTGGCAAATCTCCCCAGCCATAAAAAAAGAAATTTTAGATTATTTTTAAAGTTCCTAAACATCTTTCAATTTCTTCTCATTTCAAGCCAGACCTGCACCTTGTATTCGTGCTATTTTTTGGTTGCAAATACAATGAGCATAAGCAGAAAGAGATTTGTTGATTTATGAAACCCAAGAGTCTAGGGATGTTACTGCCTTCAGAATAGCTGAAGGCAGGGGCTCAGAGTGGATCATCAGGCTCCATCTCTGCTTGGATTATTCTACAGCAGATCCTACCAAATGGTGGAGGATCTTCCTAGCCTAGCAACTCCAAGGAAACAAACATCTATTTCCCAGCATTTGTACATCAGTCTTAGAGCAGACTCTGGTTGGTCTTTTTGATTCATGTCTATACTCCACCTCTCAAGCATCACTGAGGCTGGGGAGATGGGGACCTTTGGCTAGGCCTGGGTCTCATGTCTCTCCTTCTCAGTGAGACTGACCGCCTCAGGAGGACCACTAGGAATTAGGGGGGGGGGGGGGGGAGTTTCCCAACACAATGACAAAGGAGTTGGGGAACTTTAACAAGAGAATGTCTCTCTCTCTCCAACCACCGAGGGATTATTTCTATTCACTAAATGGCAGCTAATAGATCTGAATTTGTGGGTATATTTATCTAAAATATTCCAAAGTATGAGGTTGTGTATGAATGTAAAATATTTGGGGAGTGGAGAGGTAAGCCACAGGGGAGCAAATGGGTCAGTCCTATGCAGATTGTGGTGGGTCATGCTGTGCTTTTTGTACCTTATCTGTTTTTTTTCCCCATTATGGAAAAGTAAGTAAATATTTACCAAGTGATACTTGAATGGTGAAGGAAAGCTAATGTTTTTCCTTTTATGTTTGTTGGAACTCCACTGTAGTAATGACGACTTTCTGGCATTTCGTTGACAAAGTCACCATAAACCTATATTTTATTATTGATTGTATTTTCTATTGAGGAATATTTGAACGGTCTTCATAATAGACATCATAAGAGTATCAATGGGATATGTTCATAAAGAAATTCATTGCATATTTTAGAGGTAAGTTACATGTGTTAGTGTAATACATAATTTAAAGGCAAATTATATGTGTTAGTATAATATATACATAATATAATTCACTTGAATTCACTTTTCTTTCTTTTTTTTAGAGACAGAATCTCACTTCATTGCCCTCAGTGGAGTGCCATGGCGTCACAACTCAAAGCAACCTCTAACTCCTGGGCTTCTAAGCGATTCTCTTTTTTTTTTTTTTTTTGCAGTTTTTGGCAGGGGCCAGGTTTGAACCCACCACCTCTGGTATATGGGGCCGGTGCCCTACTCCTTGAGCCACAGGCGCCACCCTCTCAGTGAGTCTCTTGCCTTAGCCTCCTGAGGTGCCCACCACAATGCCCAGCTATTTTTTTTTTTGTTGCATTTTGGCCAGGGCTGGGTTCAAACCCACTACCCTCAGTATATGGGGCCGGTGCCCTACCTACCCACGGGGCTGGCGCCCTACCCATTGGGCCACAGGTACTGCCTCACTTTTCTTTTTTTTTTTGAGACAGAGTCTCAAGCTGTGCCCTGGGTAGAGTGCCGTGGTGTCACAGCTCACAGCAACCTCAAACTCTTGGGCTAAGAGATTCTCTTGCCTCAGCCTCCCGAGTAGCTGGGACTACAGGTGCCTGCTACAATGCTTGGCTATTTTTTGTTGCAGTTCTCATTAATGGTTAGCAGGCCCAGGTTAGGTTGGAACCTGCCAACTTCAGTGTATGTGGGTGGTGCTGTAACCACTGTGCTACAAGCGCCAAGCCAACAACTTTTTTTTTTTCTTGAGACAGAGCCTCAAGCTGTCACCCTGGGTTGAGTGCCGTGGCATCACAGCTCACAGCAACCTTCAACTCCTGGGCTCAAGCAATTCTCCTGCCTTCGCCTCCCAAGTAGCTGGGACTACAGGTGCACACCACAATGCCTGGCTATTTTTTTTGTTGTTGTTGTTGAAGTTGTTGTTGATTTAGCTGGCCCAGGCTGGGTTCGAACCTACCAGCCTCAGTGTATGTGCCTGGCGCCCTACTTACTGAGCTATGGGTACCACCCTTGAATTCACTTTTTGAAGAACTGATAAATGTCCAATGCACAAATCTTTAACTGTGATAGGATGTATATATATATATATATATATGTGTGTGTGTGTGTGTGTGTGTGTGTACATGTACATATACATATATATGTGTGTGTGTATATATATATCGCCCTGGGTAGAGTGCCATGGCATCATAGCTCACAACAACCTTAATGCCCGCCTATTTGTTGTTGTTGTTGTTATTGTTGTCGTTACAGTTGTCGTTGTTTAGCTGGCCCAGGCTGAGTTTGAACCTGGCAGCCTCGTTGTATGTGGGTGGTGCCCTACCCACTGAGCTACGGGTGCTGCCAATAGGACATATATTAAGCTGTGTAATGATTTAAGCAGTGTAGTGATTCAAGCAGTGATTTAAAGATAATAATGATTATGAGATTGAAGCATATGGCAACAATGACATGTGCATGAATTACAATGAAATAATTTCCAGGACCTAGTGATTCAAAAGCAAAGGGCTGAAGTTCAACACTTCACTAAAACCTACAAAGATGCTACTAAAGGGTAATTCAAGTGCATTTCTAAATTTTTGCTGTTCTGTGATAAATCTTAGACATGATAGATTAAATGTAGAATGCTAATTTAATCTTATAAATTATTAAATGTATGCTAAATACTAGAACTTATATAAAATATAATTAAACTATAGATAGTAGACTATACATTACTTGGGAACTAAGTTTGATAGTTTATTCTATCAACCCATGTTTTATGTGCAATTGTATAAGTAACAGGACTTATGCTAAAATTAGCAAATTAGAAATAACTTTCAAAAATACTACTTATGATAATTGAGATTATTTAAATTATGCATCATTACTTTGCTTAGCAAAGATACTAGAAGAAAATGATTCTGTACATATTAAGAAAGTCACAAAAATGTCACCTTACTGCTGGTGATTAGAAATGCCTTTATAATTGATTTTGAGATGTACTCAGTTTTTAAAAAAGATATATAAACCTTCTATCTTGACACCAATGTTTAGAAAACTTTGTTAATAAATCAAATGATTTCTTAAAAGCATAAAATGAGGGTGGTGCCTGTGGCTTAAAGGGCTAGGGCGCTGGCCCCATATGCCGGAGGTGGCCGGTTCAAACCCAGCTCTGGCCAAAATCTGATTTAAAAAAAAAAAAAAAAAAGGATAAAATGAATGAATTAGCATATCAACTAGATTAGTATTAACTTTACGAAAGTAACAGACCAGTTCCAGTTACCCAGTATAGAAAAATCATAAATCGCAAGTCTTTTTTTTTTTTTGAGACGGAATCTTACTTTGTTGCCCTGGGTAGAATGCCATGGCATCATAGCTTACAGCAACCTCAGACTTTTTTTGAGACAGAGTCTCATTATGTTGCCCTAAGTAGAGTGCTGTGGTATTACAGCTCACAGCAACCTCAAACACTTGGGCTTAAGCGATTCTCTTGCCTCAGCCTCCTAAGTAGCTGGAACTGCAAAGCGACTGCCACAACGCCCAGCTATTTTTTTTTTTTTTTCAGTTGTCATTGTTGTTTAGCTGGCCGGGGCCGAGTTTGAACCCACCAGCCTGGGTGTATGTGGCTGGCGCCCTACCCACTGAGTATGGGCGCCTCCTCAACCTCATGACTCTTAAGCTCAAGTGATTCTGTTGCTGCAGCTTCCTGAATAATGGAGCTATAGGCACCTGCCACGACGCCCAGCTAGTTTTAGAATATTTATTCTTTAGTGAGGCAGGGTCCCACTCTTGCTCAGGCTGGTCTTGAACCTGTTAGCTCAGGCAGTCCACCTACCTCGGCCTCCCAGAGTGCTAGGATTACAGATGTGCCTGGCCACAAGTTTTTTGTTTTTTTTTTTTTTTTTTGTAGAGACAGAGTCTCACTTTACCACCCTCTGAGAGTACCGTGACGTCACAGGACTCACAGCAACCTCCAGCTCTTGGGCTTCCGTGATTCTCCTGCCTCAGCCTCCTGAGCAGCTGGGACTACAGGCACCCGCCACAATGCCCAGCTATTTTTTTGTTGCAGTTCTGCCGGGGCTGGGTTTGAACCCACCACCCTGGGTATATGGGGACGGCACCCTACTCACTGAACCACAGGCGCCACCCCTGGCCACAAGTCTTAAAAATAATTTTTCCTTTGATAATTTTAATAAAACTTATAAATGGCTACATGTACAGGAGAACAAAGTATAGATTAATATAAGGACAATAAAAACCATTGATAATTTTACTTCTTGGAGCTTAATGTAGAGACAATGGCAAGAATGAGAAGCAACAGAAACTCTTATTCATCACTGGTGAGAATGCAAAATGGTAGAGTCCTTTTGGGCTTTTTTGTTTGTTTGTTTGTTTAGACAGAGTGTCAGTCTGTTTCTCCAGGCTAGAGTGCATCAGCATAGCTCATAGCAACATCAAATTCCTGGGCTCAAGCAATCCTTCTTGCCTCAGCTTCCCGAGTAGCTGGGTCTACAAGCACCTGCCATAATGGAAGGCTAGTTTTTCTCTTTTTTACTGACAGTGTCTCACTCTTGCTCAGGCTGGTCTCTAACTCCTGAGCTCAAGCAATCTACCCGCCTCAGCCTCCCAGAGTGCCAGGATTATAGGCGTGAGCTAATCCGGAGCCACTTTGAAAGACAATTTGATGGCTTCTTTCAAAACTAAAACATACTGTTACCAATGATTCAGCAATCTTTTTCCTTGGTAGTTGCTGAAGTGATTTGAAAACTTTATGTCCACACAAAAACCTGCATTCAAATGTTTATAGCAGTTTTATTTATAATTACCAAAACTTGGAAAGAACCAAGGTATCCGTCAGTAAATGAATGGATAAACTATAGTATAGCTTAACAATGGAACATTATTCAGTGTTAAGAAGAAATGAGCTGAAGGGATTAAAGATGGTGGCAGAGTAATAGCTTCCCTGCAACTGGGCAAGGCGAGTCTGGGGAGACAAGACTCCAGGCATCTCTGGCCGGTGGGATCTGCCTATGATCATCCCTTTGAGGATACAGGGAGCCAGCAAGGGACTTCTGGACCCCAGGAGGAGGACAAAAACAGTGGAAAACTGGCAAGTGG
>CAUYPK010162804.1:0-55313 GCA_963574355.1 Loris lydekkerianus | reverse complement strand
CCTTTTTTTTTTTTTTTTTTTTTTTTTTGGTATATAGGTCAAGCTTTCCTATATCTTTGCATTTCTCATAATTTTTATTGTTGTTGGAAATTGGGAATTTTAGTTCATTCATTCATTCACTTTTTAAGATAGGCACTTACTCTTTAGGCTGGAGTGCAATGGCACAATCACAGCAAAGTGCAGCCTTGAACTTCTGGGTTTAAGTGATCCTCCTGCCTCAGCCTTCTGAATCTAGAACTACAGTCATGTGCCACCATACCCAGCTAATTTTTCCCTTGCTCGCTCTCTTTTTTTTTTTTTTTTTTTTTAGAGATGTGGTCTCACTGTGTTGCCCAGGCTAGCCTCAAACTCCTGGCCTTGAGCCATCCTCCCACCTTGGCCTCCCAAACTGCTGGGATTACAGATGTGAGCCAACATGCCTGACTTGAGAATGGAAATTTTAAATAATATTATGTGGCAACTCTGGAAACTCTCCCCAGGGTTATTGTTGCTGCTCTGTGTCTGTGTTTAGTGACTCTCCTGGACTAATTATATAAAGTCTGAATTCCTCATCAGTGTAGCTATTGAACTCTAGGTTGAACAGAGATTTCCTTAAATGTGTTGAGCCATTTTGTCTCCAAATCTTTGTTGAAGGGCTCTATGGGACTTTCTAGATTCTCAGGAATATGCCAAAGCTTTTAAAAGTATTTAGGGTATCTCATTCTCAAATTTTCCTTTTGTAAGTATTTTGGTCAGTCTCTTATCTGCCCTACCTGGTATCACTGACTCATGCAGCACTGATGGCAGACACTTACCATAGATTATTTTTGACAAATGCCACGATGATGGGGCCTATACACTCAGTGAGTTGGGAGTCTGGTCAAATAGACAAGCCCTGAGAATAGAGTTATTTCTAGGGAGTTTGCCAGACAGGTTATACTGTAATAATCCTAAGGAGATAGAGTGTTTGGGGGGGGGGGGGGGAGGATAGGGAGTTCTAACTCCATCCTGTTCCCTCTAGTAGCTGCCAGGCTGCTGATTTTTACAGTTACTGTGGTTGTGAGGCTGTTGGGATTCCTAAGAATACTGCAAAGCTGGGGAGAGGTGAACAGATATAAAGTAAGTAAAAATGCCATGAAGCAGGGCAGTGCCTGTGGCTCAAAGGGGTAGGGTGCCTGCCCCATATACTAGAGGTGGTGGGTTCAAACCCAGTCCCAGCCAAAAACTGCAAAATGCCACAAAGCATACTGTTTCACCAAGATTCAGTTTTTCTTGAACAAGTGCTCCTTAAATTGTTTCCAGTTTTTGGTTAATTTCTAGAGTTCTAATTTTGACAATCTTTGCAGTGTTCTTATTGCTTTTATGGAAGAGTGGTATTTTGGAGGTACCTATGCTGCCATTCTGGAAGTGTTTCAGTGACTGACTTTCAAATACATTTTGTTCATTCTTAGCCAAGATTCCTTGTGCAGATTCTCTGCTGGAACACTTACCCCTTACTATGACAACCAGTAATGATGATAAACAATGACATTTCCTTTAGCAAATCTCGGTTTTCAGAGAGCTTTTTAATTTCAAACAAAAACTGTAAGATAGATGATATTGTCCTCATCTTACAGATGAGAAAACTAGATGACTTTCCCAAGTTCACACAGCTAGGGAAAACTCGCTCTTAAAGATTTGAATCATACCTCCTCCTTACTATCTCAAACATGTTTTATATTCTATATCCTCATGTTTTCCACCCAGTGGCCAACCAGTTGTCTCTGTCCTCACTGAGAGTAAAATACACTTTCCCTGGCCAGACGAAGTGACTCACACCTATAACCCTAGCACTCTGCGTTGATCCCTAGCTAACATGGGATGATCACTGAGCTTAGGAGTTCAAGACCAGCCTCAACAAAAGCAAGACCCTATCTCTATTGAAAATAGAAAAATTAGCCAGGGATTGTAGCAGGTGCCTGTAGTCCCACCTACTCAGCAGGCTGAGGCAGGAGAATCACTTGAAACCAGGAGTTTGAGGTTGCTATGATGACACCATGGCACTCTAGCCCAGACAACAGAACAAGACACTGTCTAAAAAGCAAAACAAAATAAAACAAAAAATGCTTTTATTCATATACTCTCCAAATCACTGATGGAACCTCAGGTCTATTTTCCTACACCTGTCATCCCTGAAGGGAGAAGGATCCACCTTAGAAGATCTCTCCTTTCATTTAACTCTGCATGACTCCTGAGACATTGAAGGTAACTTTAAAGATCACATTACAGATAAAATAAAAGAAAAACAAGCACATTCATTCAATAAGGATTAATTCAGCATCTGTGAAATGCCAAGCACAGTGTTTGGTGACTCTGTGATAAACTGGAATGCCAGTCCCTGTGCCTGATGAGATCACAGCAGGAGATAGAACTGGCCCAGGCCACCAACAGGCAAAATCACCTTCCGGATCTGAACCCCCTTGTCCAGAAATGCCATGCATTTCTCTCATGATCGTCAGGAGATGTTTTCTCTCAGTTTCTGTTCTGCTCAGGTTGTGATGTAGCAATGATATCAATAATATCTGGCCATATTTAGGAAGGGGCCACCATTTACAGTCAATGCTTCTAGGTACAGGCCTGCAAGCACACAGTCATACAGGTGTGCGGCATATTTTTATTAAGCACTCATTGCACACACTGCTTTCAATCCGTCTTTCAAGTTGTTTGGAGGGAGGCACAAGCTACAAGAAGCAGAGATATTGATGTAATACTCTAAGAACTTTATATTAGACTTCTTGTTTCTTATTCACTTCATAAAGCCTCACCTAAGAAATTTATTTCAGAATCAAGTAATTAAAAAAACTTTGCTTACCTTAAGAAAGGAATTCTCTCCTTCTGATAAGAAAGTCAAGAAATAGTGTGTCCCTTTTCATGTTGGCTACTAGGAAGCTTACAGACAAATGTGAAGCTTAACTATAAAGATTATAGTTATTGGAAATTTGAGTTTTTCCGGGTCTTAACCATCCACATAGTTATATTTTCCATGGACCAAATACTTTATTTCTATTTCTATATTGTCATAAATGTATGGTAAATGTACTCACTATAAATCACTTTATTGAGATGTGTGACCAAAAAAAAGTCATTCAGATAGTAATGTCTTGGGTGTTGGGGGTGGGGGTGGGCGGGGGATTGATTTGTTTTTTCAATACCAGAAATACCTAAAAGGAAAAAGAGGTATTTTCCCTCCTTTGGGTAAATCCTGTGTGTGACTTTGCCTCAGAGGTTAATTATGAATTCATCTGGCTAAAAGCAGGTGCTGGATACTGAGAAGATAGCCTCATCCAGCCTCGAAAGGGCAGTAGACCAACTCAAAGCAGGAGGAGGTTTTGAGAGTGATCCCGAGGCTGAGAAGGGGCATGATTTCTGGAGGAACCTTGGCTGAGAAGGGGCATGATTTCTGGAGGAACCTTGAGTGGTCAAGGCAGGGGCTCCTTTCCTCATTGTGCTCTGTGACCATCATGTCCAGTGACCATGTTCTCCTAACCCAGAAGCACTGGCGCCACCAGCCTGTGGAACACATGAGCTAGAAGGGACCAGTGTGGACCTCAAACCAAAGAGCTCTTCTCCAGGGCTTCAGAACTAGTGAGAACCCCGAGGCCTTTGTGCAATCCTGGTGGTGGGGAGGAGGGGCTCTCAAAAGACTGATTGCATTTCCTGACAGCTCAGCAGGATGGAAGCTTGGCAAGAGTTAAATTTGATTTACAGAAGTAAAGAAATGTGACATTTCTTGCACCCTACTGCTGTGGCCTGAAATTCATGCCTACCACATGGGCTATAAATAAATGAATGAATAAATAAACAAACCAGAGGCCAGAGGGCCCGGGATGAATCCCCAATCTGCTGTGTATCCACCTTCAGGGTCCTGCAACCTTGCACACACCAATGGAGAATCACGCATTCATATAAAACACGTCAACCGTGGGGACTGTATGGGAAGAGATGAAGGAAAGAAGCCAAGGACAGCTCCACACCTTACAAAGCTTACGATTTAGCACAGCACGTGTCAACTACAAAATGCTAATAAGAAAAAGGACAGTCATACAGTTGTGCGGCATATTTTTATTAAGCACTCACTGCATGCACTAGAAGGCAAAAGGATGAAGGTGAGGATTAAGACAGCACCCAGTGGGAAGCACACAGGCCGGTGAGGGAGATATGAGAAGGAGAATAATAACACACCAGAAGAGGGACACGTGCTATAACAGTGATTTGTACACTGTGCTACAGAAGGAGAGCTCATTTCTGCCTGAAGAAAGAGAAGGTTTCAAAAACAGTGAGATATTCGGGAAGGTCTTTAAGAAGTGGGAAGTGGAGTGAGATGATTTGAGGGGCACCGCCAGCCAGGGGAGATGAAGGTGCAGGCCCCCACCTGTCACTCTCAGGGGCACAGCACAGAGTGGAGGCTTCAACACAGATGCTCCTTGTGGTGTATGGGGATGTATGGGTAAGTAGTGGCGAGAAGGCAGGGATGGTGCCCATGTCGGTCACAGGCAGGGCTCTGGGGACCATGCTACAGTGCTTGGATTGTGCACTATGGGCAAGGCAATGGAGAGATTCCAGTTCTTTGAGCAGAGCAGGGTCATGATACTGATGCTCTTGGGGGTTTCCTTAGATCTCTGAATGTGGGAAGATGCATTAGAGAGGATAGATGAAGTAGTTACAGGGAGGAGAGTTAAGAAGTCCACTGCAATGTCCTTGACACCTGAACAATAGTAGACACCGAGGTTCAGAGAGCGAGTGAAGGAGACACAAGAGAGTTCACAGATGTGCAGAAGGGATGAGCTACCGAGTGAGTGAAATAGGGACTGATGTGGACTTAGGAAGGGCAAGGACAGAAAGGAGTAGACCCAATTAGGGTCCCCTATTAGGTCTTCCCATAGGAGGACTTAGGAAGAAAATGATGACCCCAGGTGATAGAGTCCTGAGCCTAAGGCCCACGGCCCCGCTGATGAGATGCTTAGCAGGGACCCCATGCACAGAGATGTTACATAAGCGGGCTCTCAGTCTTACATATTATAACACGATCTTTCAAAACTGGTAAGTTAGTGGAGATGCACAGTCATCTAACAAAAGGATTCCTCACCTTACAGAAGCATTAATAATAGGGTACTTTAAATAGTTAGGTCCCCTGGTGAATATAAAACAGGCTCTAATATTTTTTTAAAAGGTGACTTACACCTCTCTTTTCAAAATCTCATCTATAGTGTTAAGTAAAGCATATCTATGTATGAATATGGAATGAACTGGGAGACCTGAGCCAGGTAAAATTAATCAAGGTAGGTGTCACGAGGGAAGTGATGAATCTTAAAAGGGAGAGTGACAGGGTAACAGGTGAGTTGGTGAAGAAAAAAGATGAAAGGGTCCAGCGCACTGCGGGGGTGTCCTAGCCCCCCGGGATAAGAGGCCTCTCCTAGTCTCCTCACCGCTCTTTCACCCCAGAGATAAAACCACATCCTGGTTGGGGGGTAGGAATCCAGCCCCACCACCACTAATGGCAACTCCATCCATCCATCTGTTGAGATGAACACCCTTAGGGGTAGCCTTCCCTCCATTCCTCTCTCCTATGCTCAGTATTGAATCCATCAGGAAATCTTGTTGGCTCTTGCTTCAAAATACATCTACTCTCTGCCTCTTCCCCCCACCTCCATCACTGCTGCCCCCCTCGTCCACACCACCATCTTTGGTCTGGGTTATTTGAATAGCCTCCTAATAGGGTCTCCCTCCTTCTGTCCTTGCCCTCCTAAAGTCGATTTGCAATACTGCCGTTAGAATGGTCCTTTTAAAAATGAGTCAGAGTACATCATTCCTTTCCTCAAAACCACCAAATGACTCCCCCCTTTCCACAGCTGACACGGTCTTGGCTGCCTGTCTCCCCTCCTCTCCTACTTCTCCTCTCCCCTCGTCCCAGCCCACCCCACACAGGCTACACTCGCCCCTTGCTATTCTACAAACACCCCAAGAACACGTTTACCTTGAAGCTTCTGCTTTAATTTTCTCGGCCTGGAGCACACATCCCCCAGCTATGTGCAACACCAAGTCCCTCCCATGGTCTTGGCTCAAATCTCACTTTCTCATTCTTACCCCATGTCATGCTTCAACCTGCCACCCACCACTCCTCAATATTACCAGTCTCCCTCCTGGCTTTCTTTCTCTTTCTTAAAGAGCATTTACTTCCTTCTTACCTGTTGATTATGCTCATTATTTGGTTCTTTCCCCCCATTAATATAAAAGCTAGAAAGGTCCTTAATCTGTGAATTATATTTCACTCATAGAGGCTGTTCAATAATGCACGTATAACTTCATGAGTGAATGAGTGAAGAAAAAAAAACAATGTAGACAAACAAGAGGAGGAAAAAACAACTCACCAACTCCAGCCAAAAACTCTGCACTTGGACATGGGAAGCAGAGGATCCAGTCCCTGTGGGCCCCACAGTCTGGCTGCATTCCAGAGAAGATATAAAAATTTCTAGGAATTTCCACATTACCAGGAAGGGATGACCAGGTGATTTCTTCTTCTTTTTTTTTTTTTTTCCTAGTGTTTTGACATAAATTACTTAATTCACTCAATAAATACATATTGAGGCCTACAATCTACCAGGTCCTGTGCATATAGAGATGAACAAGATACTACCCCACACTAGTCTCTCCCCACGGGCCACAGAAAGTGATCTGTAAGTAAGAAATGATAACACAGTGAGGTGGCAGGTGTCTATACAAGGGGTGGTGGACTCACGAACACAACAGGGATGAAATTGGTGGCAGGGGTGGTCCGGGTAAAGGATGACTAGAGAATGAACCTGCAAGGGTGCTCCCTGCATCTTGGAAACGAGTGCCAGGAGGACTCGCCCTCCATGCTGCTGTCAAGTTTCCTGACTGCCAAGTTCATGTACTATAATCTGTAACGTAGCAAAGGACTAGCAACTTATTTTAAGACCCTTTAATCATCCATAGATCAAATTTTTTTTCTTGTAATTGTTTCTTCATTCCTCATTAGTAAGCCTTTTAATGCCACAAGTGGTTGTGAAGAGAGAGGCCTTTTGTCCTGACACATCAGAGTTCCCAGAAACATTTGTAAGGACCTGGCAGTAAAATAATACACTGCTCATTTCATCCTGCCATCACACTGTGTTTGCAAACTCAATACACTGCCCTCTTAAAATAAACACATTGGCTAGCATTTTCTTTTCCGTGAAAACTAAGGTTCACAGTCAAAACAAGTAATGTTTTCCTTTTGCATTCTCAATTACTATCATTTACTGACAACACCACCATGTTTATCAGGACATTGATTTATTAAGTGCCCTCTGTACCTAGGATGTAACGCAGAGAAAGATGAACAGATAAGCAGTCTTTCCACCCTATGAACGTATACTTCAATACTTGATATTACTGTGCAGCGGTGTACTAACCAAAAACAACTCCTCTAGAAATTACATACTGGCTACACTCTAACCCAAGTGGCATTTGGGTAATAAGAAGCATAGAAAATCAGATCCTTTAGGCACTGGGAGTTTAAACCAGATATGTTCACAGGAAAGCACCATCTGGGAAACCTTCAGAAAAGACTTCAAGATGGGAGGGTGTAGAGGCAGGTGTCAGGAGTCATATGCATGCTGGGAAGAGAAGGACCAGGTTGCACAGGGAGAGGGTTAGGTACAGGTGTAGCTAAGGATGAGATGACTGCCAGGTCTGAGCAGGACACATGATCTTGGGCATTCAGAAAGATATGGAACCTGGGCCAAACCTTAAACTTTAAAGGCCTAGCTCTAGAGGAGCCTAGCTCCTTGGTGCCCCAGTGTCAAGGGACCAGCTGAAGTTTAACAACAACTAAGGTATTAAGCTGAGGTCAGACATGTGAAATAGGGAAACCCTGGTCTCCAAACTCCACACACTGAGTTATCCAGGTACACTCACAACCTATTAATGCAAGATAGAAGTCTTTTCTACTTCTTAAAACAAATGTGGACCCAAGAGTAAATTCCATAATGTCTCCCTCATTCTCATAAGCAGCTTGTAGCTGGCCATTTCTCCCCGTCTCCGTGGTTAATCAGGAAACTCAAAGTAAAATGTAAACACTGTATAACAGGAACCACATACACCCTGGTGGTTACCTTTGTCTGTTCTTACATTCCTCCTCTCCTTTTCCTGTATCTCCTATTCTGCATTGCCATCCTGTTGTTATGGCTGCACACACCATTCCAATCCTTTGAGGCACAAAGCAGAGGACAATAAAGATAACAATGACAATAATAATAATATTAAACTGTTATTGAATGAGTTAAGTTCTGAGCAGTCATCGTGCTAATCACTTTTCACAAACTGTCTCATTCAAACCACACAGGATTCCAGTGAGGTAGGTGTTATTATTATCTACATTGTACATATGAAGAAGAAAAAGAATGAAAGTAGAAGTTGAAATAATGTGTCTGAGTATCAGAAATAGGGTATGAGTCTGAGCAGGCTGAGTCTGGAGGCCACACCCTCAGGACCCCTCCACATACATATGTCTAGGCATAAAACACTTTGCAGGGCATTAGTTGCTATATTATATTATGTTGATGAATGAGGTATGGAAACTTATGATAACTACCTGCTTCTGAACAATACCTTACAGTCGAGGTTGACTGTTGGCTTACGGACCAAATTTGGCCACTTGACATGAGTTACTGGGAACCTGTAGTGTTGATTTTTTTCTGATCTGATCTAACTTTGGTCTTCAGGTTCTCCACAGCTCCCACCACCCATCACTGCTCATCTCAGTCATCTATGTGTCTTATTCCAAGTTCAAGGACCTTGCTTTAGAATTCAAGATATTCTCACATCTACATGTATCACCTTGTTTGGTCTTTGAAATGTTTCGACAAGGGAGGTAAGACAGAAATCAAAACCTTCTTTTATAAATGGAGAAACTAAGACTCCAGGAGGTGGAGCCCCTCACCTGGGTCCAGAGGCCAGTTAGTTTCCTGGATAGAAGTAGGCCCTGCCAGGGTTTATGCTTCTGGTGGAGGAGGGAGGGAGGGGACCTCAACCTCAATACAGATCACCGGGAGAACACACTTGCACAGCATCAGCAGTTGGGTGGGGAAATCAGAGAGCAAGGCTTCCCCCAGACAGCCGAGTGGGCAGGCTGTTATGTGGGGAGCCAAGAGGCCTCACCTTGTAGCCCTGCCCCACACCCCACATCAGACCCAGCAAGGCAAGGCAGGAGGAGAAGTGGCCAACCCCTGAAATGAAATTAGCGAGTGGGCTGTTTCCCAGGCTTTCTGCGGTATGGCATCATTACCTGGGGAAGATGGTCATCCTGCTGGGAAAACCCTAATTCACCCCATCCCCGAGGTCCCCTCTCCTTCCTCACGCTGCTCCCTACCTCATTGTTTTACTACCAGACAGGATGTCCCAGAACCCCACTAGTAGCACTTTCTGAGCTCTGAGCAACTTCAGAATTGGGTCTTCCTGAGGACTTTGGACTCTGAGATCTGAGGGACGCTACAGGTAACATTTCTTACCTTTGAATAACTACAATCAAGGGACAGAGGGAGTCCCAAGATGTTCTTTTTTTTTTGAAACAGAGTCTCACTTTGTCACCCTAGGTAGAGTGCCGTGGCATAATAGCTCACAGCAACCTCAAAACCTCAAACTCTTGGGCTTAAGCGATTCTCTTGCCTCAGCCTCCCAAGTGGCTAAAACTATAGGCACCCACAACGTCCAGCTATTTTTAGAGACAAGGTCTCACTATGGCTCAGGCTGGTCTCGAACCTGTGAGCTCAGGCAATCCACCTGCCTTGGCCTCCCAGAGTGCTGGGATTATAGGAGTGAGCCACTACACCTAGCAAGGTGTTCTCTAATCTCCCTTTCAGACCCAAACTCATGAAATCCTCAACTAGTGACCTCCAGGGTTGGTGTCCAGAGAGAAAGTGGGCTCAAGCAAGGGCTCCCAAACTAGCAGCACCTCAGGGTCACCCAGGAGGGCCACAGCCCAGATGTGAATCATAAACATGGGGCATGCATTGCACCAGCTCTGCAGGTAAGTCCCGTGCCCTAAGGGACAAGGAGGTGATGAAGTCTTCTTCCCAGCTGGGACCACAAAGGGAACCACACTCACAGTGTGGGGGCCGTGCTGCAGGTGCCAATGCTGGCTGACTCCTGCACATCTCCAGGCTCACTGCAGTGCCACCACCCCACTGTGCTCCCAGCCCAGCACCAGCCCCCTGGGGCTCCAGCTTAGGGTCCATAAAAGGTAAATTTGGAACATTTTAATCCAAAGCTGCTGAGCACGTAAGATGCCTCCACATGCCCAGGAGCCAGAAGAAACAGCCCAGATACGATAACCACAGACCCAGAGTGTGATGCGCAGAGTCGGGGATACCCTGTGTATGAGTTGCCTGCCTGGGGGAGTGGAGGAAGGTTAACCATATTGTCTTTCTTCTTGCTTTCTGTTAGAAGTCCAAGATCGAGGCCCTGCTGGTGCTGTGGCTTCTGACTAAGGCCACAGAAATGCCTAAATGTGCCTTGCACCAGCTGGTCCTCCCTGTGAGGGCCCCGAGAAGGGAGAAAGAAAGAGGGCTCTACTTTGCTGGCTGACAGCCCTTCAGGCAGCTGGATTGCAAGACCCAGCCTAGAAGCCTAAGGCTGGGGGAAACCCCTCCCCAAAAGCTAAAATGCACTAAATGGACAGATTCTTGAGAGCAAAAATTAAAAAGGGTGCCAAAGGGCACCAGGCCTGGGAGACTGCCTCCCTACCCCACCTGCCTGTGTGCCTCCTGCAGCCATGCGTGTCCTTCCTGACAGTTCTGCCATGGCTGCCCCTCCAGGCGGGATGTTCCGCCCTGAGCCAGGTGCTCACTGGTCTGCCCCACCCACGTGCTGTGCCAAGGGCCACGCTGACACCTGTGCATCATGCTGCTGTTACTAGCTCCTCTTCTCAGGCCACCCAGAGAACACTCAGCTGCCCTTGTGACCAGCACTGACCCTGCCTCCCTTGCCGCTCAGCAGGACTTGGCTGTGCCCTCTGCCTGGCCTGCCCACCCCACTCCCGCAGGCCCCTTCATGGGCCAGATGCACCCCCAGCCCACAGCTCCAGCCCCCTTCCCAGCCTCTCCGCAGCCAGCCAGCCTTCCTCATGAACAGAAGGAAGGGAGCACAGACACTTCTGTCCTTGCAATAATGGACATTGTACCAGTTGGTTCTCCACAGGCTAGCACCACGACCTACACTTACGCTTTCTGTTCAGTCCTGTCTGCTTTACCAGGGAGGCAGCTGTGTGTCTGTCTACATCAACTTTATCCGGCTCAGAAACCATCCCCCCCCCCCCCCCTTCTTAGGGATAGGGTCTGAGCCTCCAGCTTATCCTATGGTATCACACACAAGCTCATACTTCCTAAATGCTCAGAGGGTGCATGATTACCGTTAAGCGCTACCCAAAAAGGTGACCCTATGCACTGCAGAAATCCCCTAAGTCCAGCCAAGGTCTCCTGGATGCTCCCAGCCAGAGCCAGGACTGCTCAGCTGTGCGGCTCCCTGGTGACAGGGGCCAGCCAGGCTAGAGCGGAGGCTGGTGGCTGGTGAGCCAGGGCATCTGGAACCACAACGGAGACCATCTCAGGGGACAGTGCTCGGGCTTCAAGGAGGGAGAAGCAGCCACAGGGCGAGCAGGGAGGACTAAAGCAGACCGTGGTCTTCTCAGAGCAGCAGCAGACTGCCTGGTTGGAAGGAGGGGACCCAGTTACAATCCCCGGGTCTCTAAAATCCATCCCCCCACCCCCACCCCGCTCAGGATTCTGTACAGCCTCTTCTATGGATTCCGCTCAGGATTCTGTACAGCCTCCTCTACGGATTCCCTCTGACTTCACGTTAAACTTTACTACAAGCATGGCTTGTAAATGGCATCCAAACAATTTATGACAGTCTTTATGTGCCTTGGTTTAAATAATAATAAACATTTTTATTTCACTCTTCTGTGAAATGAAACTCTTGGGGGGGGGAGCAAAGTATGGAAAAGTACGGGACCAAGAGTGGGGGGTGGGAGGGCAAAGGGAGTATGAAATAACGCCAAGGGCAGGGACGGATGTATGAGGTCCCACCTTCTGCACCCACTATGAGCAGTCCCAAGTCACTCCACCTGCTTCCTTCCTGCCACAGACAAGGAAGAAGTGGTGCTAAGGGGCGGGGGCTCCCCCAGAGCTCAGACATCACTGACTCAAGAGTAGTGTCCACAGCAAAGGGAACAGGCTGGGAGAGTCAGCAAAAGAGGGAAAGGACCAGGGGAGACTATTTGGGAATGAGGTTTGCATGGGAATATTGAGGGGACAGAGTGAAGCAGGAACCCAGCAAGTTCTCCCATGCATCTGAGGTTGCAGGGAGCCCAGCTCCTGCATCCCAGCCCTTTGGCACTTTGGTGGCCAGAATCCCCAAGTTAGAGCAGGGCGACTCCCTTCTGGAATGTTCTAGCTGCAGGCCAGCATTACTACTCTTTAAGTGGAAATCATTCAACCTTCCAGGCTTCTCACTCAACCTGAAGCGTCAGCAACAGGCAGCTTGTTACTTTCCCTTAACTAATGCCTTTCTATTTCCTGCAGAGTAAACAACTTGATTCCATTAGATGTTGTAAAATATTTACCAGGCGGCCAAGGCGGCTCCCTTCTTCCTAGAAAGGACTGGGTCAGGCCCCTAAGCACTGATCAGCAGACGCTACCAGGAGGCTGGGGAGGGAAGGAGGGCACAGCGCAGAGAAGGGAGGAGGGTCAGCAGGCAGCCTGCCCAGGAAGGGGCACTAAAACAATGCAAGGCCTGGCTCTGAGCCAGGACTAGAAAAGGGGAATGGGTGGGAAAACTAGTAAAATCTTGACATGTCTGGAGTTTAGTTAATAGCAATGCACTCTGATGAGTTTCACTTAAGACAAATGTACCACAGTAACCTCAAGTGATAACTTTAGGGTTCACTGGGTGAAGAGTATGTGGGAACTCTCCATCACCTTTCTAACTTTTCTGTAAATCTATAATTTTTCTTTTTTCTTTTTTTGATAGAGTCTCACTCTGTTGCCCAGGCTAGAGTGCCGTGGTGTCATAGCACAGTAGCCTCAAACTCTTGGGCATGAGAGATCCTGTTGCCTCAGCCTCCCAAGTAGCTGGGACTACAGAGGCTTGCCACAATGCCCAGCAAGTTTTTCTATTTTTAGTAGAGATCAGGGCTCGCTCTTGCTCAGGCTGGTCTTAAACTCCCAAGCTCAGGAGATCCACTTGCCTCAGACTCCCAGAGTGCTAAGATTACAGGCATAAACCACCACACCCAGCCTGGAAATCTAAGATTATTCTGAACTAGAAAGTTTATGTTTTAAAACACCGAATGTGCAATCTTCTTGGCAGCGAGGGGTTCTCTACTGTGGACAGTGAGCTTTGGGGGCAGCCTAGTGCCCACAGGGAGCGTCCCTGTGTAGGACTCCACCCCAGAAGCAGCCTGCGAGTCACAGCCAGGTTATAAACTAAAGAGGAAAAGAGCTCAGGGGACCTGGGAGGGAGGTTATTCCCAAAGAGATGTAAGTAAAGGCATCAGGCAGAGAGATGCTGCACCACCTGGGTGAAAAGTCCAGGGGACAGAGGCCCTGGGAAGAACTGGGTAAGAAACCTTCCAGTTCCCACCAAATTTCTGTCTCTGAACACATATAGTCATACTCCCTTCTGGCTGTCTTCCCACGCAGGGTAACAGCACAGCCCCCCTCCCACTGTCAGGAGGCAGAGGTCATGCCGATCAGGATGCAGAGGATCTCCTGTGTTGATGGGGCTAGGCTGCAGTGCCCAGTTGTTTGGGAAAACACACCAGCCAGATGTTACTGTGAAAATATTTTTCAAAGTGATTAACATCTGCAATCACCAGACTTTGATTTAAGCAGATCACCCTCTATCACATGGGTGGGCCCTGCCTAATCAGTTAAAGGCCTTAAGAGCAAAGACAGGTTTCCTATAGGAGACCAGCCTGCCCTGTGGACTTTGAACTTGCCAGCCCCTATTACTGCTCAAGCCAATGCCTTAAAATGAATCAATTTCTATGTATCTCTCTCTCTCTCCATGGTTCTGTTCTGTTTCTCTAAACTCCAGCTAATGCAAGGGCAGCAGAGGGCCCAGCAAGGGGTCCAAGGCACCTCCTCCCTTTGCTGCCCTGTTGTCATCCCTCTGTGGGTTTAGAGACTATGACACCCTCTGCCAGAGTTTTCATCACTTCATCGTTCAATCACCGAAATAAAGACTTCATATTGATTGTATTCGAGGATGTCTTTCCCTGCCTCCAAAAGTGACAGTAAATGACAAAGGTTTCAGAAATAGCTTCTTGGACATCCACCACCACCACCCCCACTAACTCTCATTCTCAACTCAAAAAAAAAACATGTCACTCAACGTCCTATCCCCTACCCCCAGCCACATGTGCCCTGAGCTGACAGAATTTTCCCAGCAATGAGGCCAATGTGCCCCCTGCCAAGAGGAATCCCCACTGAGTTGAAGGTACCCAACAGTGTGCCCAGGGGCCACACACTGGCACGGGATGAATGCCCTCTGGAGGCACCCTGCTGCCCACATATCCCCAATGCAAAAATAGAAGGAGCATCCATGAAGCTGCCCAGGGCCTGGGTGCTCTACCTGACCCAGAAGTCTGAGACCTGCAACCTCAGCACCTCATGTGATAGAGATGGTTGTGACCCTTAGATGTGGGTGGATGACATCCCAGAGGTCACATCCTATGGGTCACTACAGCACACTCTACAAGCCAAGTAATAGAGTGAGAACCTGGGCACCTCAACAGGCTGATACCATGCACTTGAGACACTTTTCAAGCAGGGCTACCAAGAGCAGCAGCCCGCTCCCCACGGAGGCCTGGCCTCCTGGGAGACACCAGGGCATCCTTCCACTCAGTCATGATCGACACCCCTTCCCTCTTCATCAGCCTTCCTCTCCAGCTCCTGCCCTTACCCAAATGCAAGCCCAGGAAGGACATGAGCTCAGAGAGGTAGAAGAGAAACCCCAGCCCTGACCAGCCACAACTGCAGAGGGCGGGACAAACAGCCAGCACTTCAGAAACCCAGGGCCTCTTTGGCAGCTCCTGCCTTTTGCCTTCAAACCAGGGCTGCCTGATTTAGCAAATTAAAATAAAGGACACCCAACTAAGTACAAATTTCAGTTCTTTTGTACAATATCTCATGCAATTTTGGAACACATGATTTTAACAATTTTGTTGTTTCTCTGAAATTCAAATATAACTGGGTGACCTGTTGTCTTGCTAGCAGTGAAGGAGAGTCTGGCCCCAGTCCTAAATGGATAGAGGACACTATCTGCCCAGGGTATCGGCCGCTTTACCTTGGGTACCACCATCCTCTCCGGTGGATCAGTAATTGAACACAAATATGCCTGCACCCTGTACTTGTTCCTGGTGTCAACTCACCAACTAGCAGCTCCAGTTGGGTGAGTTCTCCACACACATGCGTAGGCTCCTCCCATCCCAGTCCTTCCCCATCTGCCCATATTTCCTCCTGCCCCGCCCAGCTCCAACTCTGACAGCTATGGAGCAGATCTTGGATAAGTCTGGTTCCTGAATAAGACCACCTTTCAAAACAAGGCCCACAGAAATGCAATCAGGGACCATGCCATCACTTCCCTGAACCACCTGTTCCATTTGTGGCCTGAATCCCAGGACTGTGCTGCCTGCACTAGGAAGTAGTTATCTGCTTCCATTACCAGCCTTCCCTATAATCGCTGCTTCCCAGGAGCTCAAAGTCCAAAAACAATTAGCTTCTGATTAGACGAGCTTCTTCACCATCCTGGCATCCCTGCTTTCTCAAAAGAGACACAGTAGGGCATTAATATTTCACTAAGAAGTAAATCTTTTCTTCTCATGCCAATCTTTAGATCATAGCATTCACGGACTAGCAAATCTGATCACGGCTGCTAAGACCCTGCTTGACTTCTTATTGCCAGTTCTTGTCCACCTTCAAGCCCCCACCACGGTTTAGTAAGAACCCCTCTACAGAGTTATCAGGCAAAGCCCAAGGAAAGGGAAAATCAACATAATTTGTTGTTCATTCATTCATTCATTTACCCACTGAACTTCCTGAATGCCTCCCCAGGCCTGGCTCAATGAGGCCCACTGCATGCCAAGCACTGCATTAGACTCTATGGATATGGGAGAGCAAGGCAGTGGCTCTGTCTATAAGGAGATCCCACGTTATTTAGGGAGAGAGACAAATGAACAGGCTACTTCAAGGAAGGTTGGTGAATGCTTTGATCCCTGGGGGTGAGCTGTCTGCTTAATGGCTATTATAATTTTTAAAAAAATGGTTTGACATGAGATAGAAGCCACATTTACATACATGTGTGGACTTACTCTGGCCACCCTGTCAATGTGTCCAAAGATAATCCTGGTGTGGCTGGCTCCTGCTGTCAGCCCCCACCTACTTGTCCCCTCTTCCAAGCAGCTGTCTTCAACTTCCTGATCTCAAAAGGCCTGTCCCTCCCCATCAACTCATCCTGTTTTATTGTTATTGTGGCATTTATCAATGCCTGGCCTTGTCTTGTTTGGTCATCTGTCCTCTACCAACGCAGATTCTTGTCTGTCTCATTCAACGCTATACTCCCAGCACGCAGCACAACGCCTCCTCCATGCCGTTCTACTCCACTAATGAATGAAGTGGAGAGGGAACAGAAAGAGCACCCGTCCTGTACTTACCAATCTCCAGGGGCCCTTAAAGTCATAACAGATCACTGCAAGCTATTTTCAATATATTCCAAAGCCTAATAGGCTTCATTTATTTACCCTTAATAAAACCCCACAGGAAAAATAAAACATCACATTTCTTTGCCTTTGACTGGAATGATATCAACTCAGTATAACTGATTCCTATGCTAATCAGAAACTCTAATTAGTAAATAGATTTTTCTTATCAAAAGGGGGAAAACAAAAACATCCTAACGTCAGAGCCATTTATTTCGTGGATTACATCTTTGAAAACAGGACACAAAGCACCAAAAGGATCTCATAGGACAAGAGACTGAGAATAGCTACCTATTTCCTGGGTGGCTAGACCAGGCCTGAGGCCATACAGAGCCACAGGCAGCAAACCGCAGGCCAGACTTCGGCCCACTGAACTATCCGGACGAAGGAGGACGAGACTCGGCCATAAAAATATTGCTCATAAAAGAAATCATGCTCTGGAAAAGGAGCAATTTAAATGAAAGCTGAAATTATTATTCGCAGCACAGATACTGCATATCTATAGGCTCGCTGCTCTCAAATGGATCATCCACAAAACACTGGCAGTCTTTGGAAGGGCTAATGAAGATTTGGAGAGTGTACCCGTCAGTGAGGTGCCGGGATGCTGCTTTTCATTTATTCTAATATCTCAAAAAGCATAAATGATGCGAGCATTTACCCTCTGGAAGCTCTGACCTTTGAATAGCATTTTAAATTCTTGAATTAAAGGCACTACATAAAGCCACAGCCTTGTCATTTCATTTGATCAAGTAACTGGTCTTGGAATGTAAAACTTCAGGGTCAAACCAGAACAGCCAACTGGGTCAAACCAAACAGTCAACTGAGACTCCAAATACCAGAAGCCAAAGGGGGCATTATGCCATTATCTGATCTCTGAACCCTGGTAGGCCCCTGCTCCTGAGTGTCTATCCCTGGTCCCAGCAGGGCCCTGAGTCCTGGTAGGAGCCCCCTGCTATGATGCGAAGGCTTTGAGCAGCCTCACTACAAAGGGGACTGGCTTCTGGCTGGCCAGCCTGCCCCTGACAACAGATCCCTAGAGTGGCCACTTCCAGGGAAATTAACAGTGGAAACTTGCTTCTGCCTTCCTGAGCAGCAGGGGAAAGACCTGATTAAGTATGTTGGCCAACTATTTTATTTCTCTTATGAAAAGAGGCCCAGCCAGAGAGGACAGGAAAGAGCCACAGCCCAGCCTGACGACAGGACCTCTAGTCACGTTGGACAGAAGCAAGAAGAGACCTGGGCTGTGCTAAAAGCAGTGATGATTCCCTCGCTAGCATCTTTCAATCTAAGGGGAGAGCAGTGGTTTAGAAACTAAATGTATTGCTGAAAATTCAATTAATATTTTGAACTTCAGGGTCAAATTAAAAGCCCTCGGGGCATAGGCAATCCACAGCAGCAGTTCTGGTTCTCAAGTACCATACAAGAAGCATATGAAATGCAGAGTCCCAGGCCCTGCTCCCAAAGTTCTGATTCAGCAAGTGTGAGGGTGGAGCTGTAGGAGTCCACACTTTAATAAGCTTCCCAAGTGATTCCAGAGCAGACAGAGGATGTGTGAATCACACCTGGAGGAAATGCCAAGTTGAAGGTTTACCCCTGTCCACTCAGTAGGTTCAGGCTCATCCGTTCCTGCTCTCCTTTCTCAGGACATGTCTCAGAAGTGACCATGAAAAAGGATCAATGTTTAAATCAGAACGTCTAGAGGCAGAAAGAACCTAAACCATGGCAGGAACAACCCTGGAGAATGGTCCAGGGTCTTGACCTCAGCCCCTTGGGGGCCCTTGGCAGGCCTTATGACCCAGAGACACCCTCCACAATCTGGTACCTATGATTGCAGGTGAACATACGGCCAAGGTCATCCAGCCCAGGTTCTCTGAGTCGTTTGTGCATGTGCATGCCATGGGGAAGCCTGTGCATCCTTCCCCAGAATCATGCTCACAAATTCATAAAATCAAATGCATAGCATTACAAAGGAAATAAGTTATACCAAAATGTGGTTTTTCAAAATACTTTTTAGACTTCTGTTATAGTAGTACATGCCTTTATTCACCAATAAACTGAATAAGATCTAGCCGCAGGTCTCACAACTGCTGCAATTTTGAGGTGGTGAAAAGATGAAAACAACACTTCCGAATACCTGCAAGAGCGGCATCATGTCACAGTAGAGCTTGGGAGCGCCAGCCTGGTCGCTGGGGCCCTGGCTCCAGTGGCACTTGAGAGCCAACAGCCCTTTCACAACCACCAGGGGGCGCAAGCACCAGGTGTTTTACTTTTTCTACTCAATGAGCCTGACGGCATAGAGCCCCCGCTCTCCCGGAGCCAGTGACACCAGTGCAGCTAACGGGCATGATGCAGGGCCCTGAGTTGATGTCACACCTCCTGGAGGTTCCCCCTTTGCCCTTCCCTCTGCTCCCCCTCCCCAGAGATTTTCTTTGACCCTTTTCAGTGCAGAGCCACAGGCTGGCAGAGGACTCTGAAGATAGGCTACTGTGCAGCTTACTCTTAGCAAACATGTCAACCAGGACAGCCAGGACCTGTCTGGGGGATGTCTTTTGGTGGCACAAAAAGCTCAAAGACATCTGTCCTATAAATGTACTCAGCAGCCAACAGGCTCTCCCCAAGAGAAAGGAGGAGGTCAGGCTGGCCCCAGGGGAGCAAGGGGGCATTTGCGCTTAGCAGACTAGTTGACACCCCTATATTTCCTCTTCACCAGCCTCCTTCCCCACATTGGCAGTAAATGCTCACAGCGGGCACAGGCACTGTGCTTCCATTAACAGTGTTCTATTTGATCTCCATAATATTACGAAGTTTTTTGGATGAGACAAAGTTACACTACTTAGTTTTTTAGATGAGACAGAGCTCAGAGATATTAAGAACTTGTCCAAAGTCGTACATCTGCTAAATTTCAGTACAAG
The DNA here is from genome assembly GCA_963574355.1 of Loris lydekkerianus. NCBI lineage: Eukaryota > Metazoa > Chordata > Mammalia > Primates > Lorisidae > Loris > Loris lydekkerianus. The sequence continues at coordinate 35,627 of CAUYPK010162804.1, read as the reverse complement.
GCCTGGTTCATAAGTTTTCTAAGCAATCTCTCAAATTATTTTCCAACAGAAAAACCTAAGATAGCAAACACAAAAGACTCAACCAAAACCCTGCCCTTCAGTAGCTCGGGGGGCCAGAGAGAGGCCCTTCTACTGGGAAACAAAAATGGCTTGAAGAAATTCAGGCATCCGTCTGTCTACTCAGCACTGAGTGTGGTTTCATTGTGTGATTTAGCAAAAATAATTTCAGTAAAAAGTACACAAATGAAAGAAACATCTTTGAAGACAAGTTGGAGGGTTGGAAATCTTAACCTCTCTATTTCCCAGGGGACAACATATTATCAGCCTTGGCTTTAAGGACAAAAGTAAGCCAACCTGGTGGCTATGACCTCCTCCTTGACTATTCAGCATTAATGGAAACAAACAAAGAAACAAGCAAAAACAGTGTTAGTTCTAAACAGAAACCATAGCCCATTTCTATTCTGTATAGATGTAGTCTAAGGCTTTTATGTATCCATCCTAAAAATGTTATTTATCCTTAATAAATACTATCAGAAATTCAACTTAATATATGATTTATAGATAATGGTTATTGTGGTCTGAATGTCTGTGTCCCCCTAAAATGCGTAGTAGAAACCCTAACTCCCAAAGTGATGGTATTGGAAGATGGGGCTTTCACGATGATTAGGTCATAGGGGCAGAACCCTCAGAAGGGGATCAATACCCTCACAAAAGGCCCAAGAGAGACCTCCTGCCCTTACACCATGTGAAGACACAGCAAGAAGGGGCTGCGTATGAGCCAGAAAGCGCCTCCTCACCAGACGCTGGCTGCTCTGCCTTCATCTGAGACGTCCCAGCTTCTAGGACTGTGAGAAATAAGTTTCTGTTGCTTATAATCGATCCAGCTTAAAGCATTTTGTTGCAACAGCCAGAACAGACTTAGACAATGCCAAATTACATTTCCCCTGCCCTTTCACTGGGAATTCCCAACTCTCCTCGAATGCTTGGTGTTTACATCATCCACACTCTTTCCCTTCCCCAGCCCTCAAAAGTCTCCAGGTCATTAATTCACAGGTGAAGAGACCAGAGGCAGAAAGGTTACAGGGCTTGTGCAAAGATGAGGAGGAAACCAGCGTTCCAGCCAAGACCAGCACCAAAGAGGCCCCAGGTCAGAGCTTCTCCAACCAAGCCAGGTAGAATCTATCGTGACCAGCAGCTTTTCAGATTGCGTTTATGTGCCCAAAAGAAACAAAAGTCACTTTGGTCTCCACTTTGCAAGACCCCAGGCACACACAAGCCCACCAAGGCCTCCTTCACAACAGACCCTCTTTCACTTAAACAGGGCCAGTTTAAGCAGGCCCCGCTCCCACCAGAGAAGAAGCTCTTCAGCAGAGGGAAAGAACTGATTATACACTCTTAAGCTTACCAGGGAAAAGCAAATCCATTGCAAATAAACTGAATCAGCCTTTACGAAGCACCACGAACCTGTTCATAAAACATTCGCTAACCATTAAATGCTGTTAATAGCAGCTCCTTAGGACTGTGCCTCACCAGTCTAGCTGCACCTTTAATGGGCTAGCGGCTGTCAACATGACACCCCAGGGCCCAGCCACAGCACAGCTGGGGCCATGAGCTTAAGTTAAACAGCTCTCCCGATTAGTTCCAGTGCTTGGGGCCCAGCAGGTCACCTCTCTCCCAGGAAAGCCAGTGAGGGGCCCAAAGACAGCCAATGCTACAGAAGCACCTGGCTCTGCCTTGCTGCGGCCTGTGTCTGGACTGGGCTCCACCCAGCTAGGGCTTTTCTAGGGAAGCCCCAGGACACAGCCAGGTGATGGGCTTCTATTGCCACAGGACTGATGGAGGCTGCTTTGGGAACTGCAGACTTTCTTCCCAAGAAGCTTTTAAGAGAAGGCAGGCCTTCTTCCCCCTCTTCCTTGTACATTCCATCTGATCTCTCTCCCTTCCCCTTTTAATTGTTGGCATTTCTCTTCCTTCAAGTAATCCCGATTTGGCCATCCACACCCTTGTGGTCAGCCATCTATCACCCATGCTCCCCGCCTGTCCCCTGAACACCAGCCTTCCCTCACCCCCCCAAGACATCCGTTTGGATGGCCCATAGGCCTCTCGAACTCAACATATCTACAACCATATCTCCACCTCTCACAACCAAGGGGCTCCTTCTCCACCCAACCCCGATTTCAACAGTATGTCCCTGTCTCCATGCAGTTTCTCAAACCAGAAACTTGGTTGTGGGAAACTCTTCCCTCACTGCTCTTTCTCAGCCATCACATCCAATGATGAGTTTATTAATTTTGCTTCCAAATATCTCCAACATTCACCCTGCTCTTGTCTCCCATTTTAAATAAAGTCATCCCATCTTAGCCTGGGCTCCCATCTTTACTCCCCCAAACAACTGAAACCCCCTTCCTCCCTACTCCAATATGCACTCTCAAAAACATTATACTGTCAGGGTGATTTCCCTAAATTGGGCAATGGCTGTAAATTACCCTCCTAGAAACAAACCCTTTATCCTATAGCTTCAATGGCCTTTCCCACTTGGGCCCAAACTCTCTGGCCAGTCTCACCTCAAGCTACTCTTCTCCAGAATCCCAGCATTCTGAGCAGCCCAGTCTACTGTGCAATCTTAGAAACAGGCAGGTACATAATGCCTCCAAGGGTGGGCTCACGCTATCCTCCAACCTGGAATGTTCTTATCTTTATTGCTTTTCCTTTAGACCCTATTCCTTCTCCCTTTCAGAATAGAGTCCTTGCAGACTTCTCTAACCTGTTGCTTTTCTGAACACTCACCATCATATCTTATAACCCTGTCATCTACCCCCAGGTGCCTACTGCTGCCACCCACACTGAACAGTGCCGGAAGGCAGGATCACAGTGTGCATTTATTCACACCCCAGCATTTAACACAGCTCCTCAAACAAATGGTTTCAATAAATTCTTGAAAATGAATTGAATTCCTGCCTGGGAGCACTTAAATATAATTTTGCCTGGATGGAAAAGATTTGAGAAGCCAACTCTATGGGAGGGGACTTTCATTCTCATTTCATCCCTGTTGGGCAAAGGGTTTCCTTGTGCAGATGGCAAGGCCTGGCAAAGCTTAGGGCTGGCTCCATGAGAGCTGAAGATGAATGTCACATCCAGATCGGTGGGTAGTGGCTCTCTCCCCTAGAGAAAGTGCTGCAAATACTTGATTTTAGTGGCAAAGGAGACTGATGCTCAACTGTATACCACCTGCTGCTATGTCCTACTGTGCGCAAGGACACAAATCAAACGTAAAGTACGGTCTCTGCCCACGCAGGTTTCCCTAGTTCCCTACACAGTCTAGTCACAGGCACAAAACAAGATGGTAAATTTCTAGACTATCAGATCTAGAAGCCACCTCCAGGGTGAACCACTGCAGTACTTTTTGGGCATCCTCAGAGCCCCAGATTCACGGTGGTGTGAGAGGAAAGTGAAGCGGTGGGTGCTGCCTCAACCCGTTCCAACCTGTGGTCCCCCCAAACCAGATGAACTCCACTTCCATCCAATTCATATCTTGGAACTTAATTGAACTAAAAGGAATCCACTGGGGAAAACGTTTTAAACTCAACCTCTAATGCCCTCAGGTTATTCAACTAGCTTATAGAATAGACAAGACCTAGTGTTTCCTTGTTGATATAATATAGCTGATTTCTGTCGTACTAGTAGAACTAAGACCATCCTACTGGATCCTGCCAGATGCAGCCACAATGGGAGGTCTACGCCAGCAGCCAGAGCTCCCAGTTCAACACCACAACCTGACCTTGCTTTGTGGAAATGGCATTGCTCTAAACAAATGCAACCAGGGGAGAGTGAGGAGGACCAGTGAAGAAGAACTAAGCATATTTGTTAAAACTACGTGGCCAGTTCCTCTCCTGGGAATAACTTTCCCTTTGTCTGGATCGATCTCACAGGGATGAGAAGGGAGAGAGCAGTGAAAAACTGCAAGCACGTTCAGTGCGGTTAGTCCCCTCCCTGCCTGCCGGCAGATGAAGAGCTCATGCTTCCCTGCTGGCACAGCTTTGCCTTGGGGGAGGAGAAGTGGGGGAGATGAGTGGCTGGAAGCAAGCCCCAGGCTGACCTCTCCTTCCCAGATCAGCCCCAAGACCTCCTGGCTCCGGACTCCCACAGAACACATGGCCCATGTATCCAGCTTGCAGTCCCTGGGGTCCTGGGGACAGAGGGGATATCTGATGTTTCACGCTCTTGCTTCTTCCTGGCTCCTCCCCTGAAGGCTGGGGTGACAGTGAGGAAAGCACTGCCCTGGGTGGCCCCAATCCCTCCCCGGGAGAGAAACAGCGTGTGAGCTTGGGCAAGTTAGTGGTGCTCTCAGAGCTCCGTTTTCTGCATCCAGAAAATGGAGAAGAACACTTTTGAGGAGAATGGTAAGAGTGAAGACAAATGAGATGCCCTAGGTAAAACATACAGCTCAGAGGCTGTCGAAGATTAACAGACAAGGGGCAGGAGTAGGGGGTAGAGCAGTGGGGAGAGTGAGTCAGGACCGGTGAGAGGACAGGAGGAAGGCCCTGGGGCGCGCAACAATGGTCTGCAGGGTCCAGACTGAGAGGTCCCGCTCACCACAGGGCACTGACAAAATGCTGCTGCAGCATCACCACTGTGGAAGGAATCACAACAACTTGTGCTGGGGAGCTTCACACCTGAAGAAAGACCATAACCCCCCTCCGAATCCCCCTAGGCACCCGCTAACGAAATCTCCCTGGATGCCTGGGAGGATGAAGGGCAAGGCCGAAGGCAGACTTGGTTAGAGCTCCAACTCTGACAGGTCTGTGCCTTGGAACTTACCTAAATATCCCCAGAGACCACCCCAAAACTTAAGCCATGGGAAGGCGAGAGCACAGTAGCAGCAGCACAGGCCTCCACGTCAGGATTCAAATCCCCGCCTCACCCTCACCTCTGCTGTGTGACCTAGGGCAAGTGGCTCAACCTCTCTGACTCTTATCTTCTCTCCCACACAGGGTTGACATGTGAGAGAGATGAGACAACAGCTGCAGGTGTCCACCCGAGCAGGAGGCACCCATGGCAGAGCCCCTTCCTATGACCCTGTTTCCCCTTTGCATTCTATGCTTTGCATCAGCGCCTCAGCAGAGCCATTTTTAGGCCTCCCAGGGCCAGAGCACCACCATCAAGAGAGACAGAGGAAGGATTCATATCCTCCTCCAGCCATAAAGCACCGGCAGCCTGTCAGGAGCTGGGGAGCAAGGCTGGGCCCCGACAGCGGCCGTTACTCATGGCTCTGCCTGAAGACGCCAGCGCCTGCCAGGGGATGCAGGGGACAGCATCCAGCCACCTGGACGAGTCTGGGCTTGTCAGGGAAAGAGGAACAAGGGCCTTACGGGCTCAGCTCAGGCTGAGCAAGCAGGCAGGGGCTGCACAGGGAGCCTTTAATGAGCGTCTCCCCTTAGAAATGCTGACAGGAGCTGGACGTGAAGCTCATCTCCGCCAAAACACTATCGTCCCCAGGATCCCAGTGGGCAGATGAAACTGGCTGCAGATACTGGTTTCTGTGAGGAGCTCAGCAAAGAGCAAGCAGCCTGGAGGCCTGGAGGTGCACAGGGACTCGCTGGGCTAGGACGCTGCTATCGCGCCACTGGCCCCAGCTGGGATACCTGCCCCTGTGGGCCATATAATGCCAGCCTCAAGGCTGGGCTGCCCTCCAAAAACAGAAGGAGAAATCTAGTCATAGCAGGAAGCTGCCTGAGCTGTGGAAAACCCAATTCCCAAACCAGCCAGGCTGGGAGGGAGCCGCCTACTTCACTCTCGTCACCACCTAGGGGCCTGGACACCAGCCCTTCCAATGCTCCCAGCAATACCAGTGACTCTGGGGTCAGGACAATCTCCCCTTGGCCAAGGCTCTCCTTTCCCACCCCCAGAAAACTCGGTACCACCACCCCTCACTGCCTGCTGTGTCCACCCTGCTGCCACTGCCCACTGTCTTGGCCCTCTCCTCTACATCAGGCCTCCCTGGCCTTTATCCCCCCTTGTCTGTCACCTAGGTCAGTGCAGGGGGTAAGCAGGAGATTCCTCCAAGCCCAGCACTCTGTACTGAGCAGGAGGAATCTCAAAACTTTCACCATGCAGTGAGGCCAGAAGCAAGGGGCACATGACCCTGTAGGGGCCAGAGAGGTGAGAGTCCCTGGGACCCCCGGAGAAGCCATGAGAGGCCAGGAACGCCATGGAGAGGAAGAGGCAGAGGAGTCACTGAGGGACTCGGGTCTTCTTCACACATCCCTGGGACGGTGCAGACAGAGGGGTCCTCCTGGCTCATCTCCCTCTCAGAAGTGGGCAGGTGGCATACTTACTCCAGAAGGCAGGTCAGGGCACGGGGCCTGTCCTGACGGTGGGCAGGGTCCTGGCTCTGACCCTGCTGGCTCTGTGACTGAGATGGCTTTCTATGCCTCAGTTTACCTAGCTTCAAAGACAGGAGAGCCTATCCCTATGGCAAAGGGATGACCTGAGAGTCTGTGCCAACTCAAACAAGGAAAATGACCCTTTGTATGGATACAGTGCTCCATTTTCACTACCATCAGCTTATTGAAGCTTCATGAAAATGTCATAAAATGTGCAGGCCTCATCCTATTTTTCAGAATAGGACTCAGGCTCAGAGGTCCTCGGTGGCTGCTCAATGCCTCCAAGTGGCTAAGGCATATCGGGCAGTCCAGGCAGATACAGAGTTGCCACTCGCCTGGTCTTGGGTCTGGGGGAGGAGCAGGTAGGAAGGCTGAGGACACAGAGCCCCATTCCGGAATCTGCTCTTCCTTCCACGGGTGTTGATTCTCCCCCTCTGCATCAAGGACAAAGCTTGGGAGCCTCCACCTGCTCTGCCTTGAGGTGGATCCTCATCCTGCTCCCATACTCTAGAAAGGGATTTCAAGTCTACTCCCAAACCAGAATCTCTGATCAGAACCCTGAGGCCCTGCCTAGCAGGCCCCCAACCCAGCAGGCCCCACACTCTGGCTGCTCCTGAAGGAAGAGAAAGTCTGCACACCACAAATGGCCATTGCTAACCCAAGGGAACAGGAACAAAAGCTGCACGGCTATCTGCTTCACCTCCAAGCCCCATGTTCTCCAAAGTAGCCAGGGACAACCTTGCTGAACAGGGAGCAGCTACCACTGGCCCCTGGCAGCCAGGCCAACAACGAGGCCTCTAGGTGTTTAAGATACCACTGGATTACTCATAATAAGTGGAAGCAACTGATGAATGGGTGAACAGAGGTGATGGCATATCCATAGGATGGAGTATTATCTGCTAATAAAAAGGAGTAAAGACCTGATGCATGCTACCACACAGAGGAACTTTGAAAACACCTTACTAAGTGAAAGCAGCCAGTCCCCAGAGGCCACTTATTGTATGATTCTAGTTATACAACATGTCCAGAACAGGCAATGTAGAGATGTGGCTGCTCAGAGCTGGATGGGGCATAAAGAGTGAATGTCAGTGGGTGCAGGGTTTCTCCTGGGACAAAGGTGTTCTCAAATCAGATCATGGTCATGGTAACCCTGAGAATACAATAAAACCATTAATCTTCACATTTGTATATGGTAGATCCTAAGGTATGTAAATTGTATCTCAATAAAGCTATTTTAAAAAGATGTTGCAATCCCCCAACTTTATCTCCCTTTTTGGAGAGGGACAGGGAGAAGGCCAAGATTTCTGAAATAACATTGAGCATTCGCAATGTTATTGATCACAAGGCCACACAAGGACAGTGACATCATCTGTGCTTATTAGTGTGTATTTGTCTACAGACGTGAGAGCCTGAATCTGCCGCTAATCATTGTATTTGTCATTTATTGCATCCCAGTTCTATAGTGAGCATTTTACTTGCATTCCTCCTTTTAGTCCTCACAATAGCACTATAAAGAAAATGCTTTTATTATCTTCATTTTACAAATGGGGAAATGGAGTCTCTGGGAGCTTAAATGTAATACCTGGTGGAGGACGCGCAGACTTAAACCCAAGCAATCTGTCTCCACGCCTTCCCCTCTTAACCCTGACCCTGGGAACATTCGTTTATGGCAACCCAGGATTGCAACCCCCACCACCCACGCCCCGAGCAGCAGGGCCGGAGCCTCCTGTGGACTTGACACCCAGCAGTAAAAGTTGAACTCGCAATAGGAAGATGTCCTTTTCTTCCGGAGAGGCCTTGAGCAACAGGGAGATGGATTTCCTGTTAAATGACTGTCCACTGTTGTGTGTGACAGCACTTTGGTTTTATCTAATCCTGCTCAGTTCACGTTACTGCTATCATTTGTCTCCCCCATCCTGATGGGGTGATGAACAATCGTGCTCAGCCAGAAGCAGGCGCTGAGAAACAGAAGACAGAAGCGCATCAAGGCTGGCTGGACCCCAGGAAAGGAGGAAGACAGCTTCATCCACCAGTGCAAAGCCACAGTTCTTTCTGGGTCCACTGACACCTCCCCTCTGAGTCTCATGAAGCATCCTCCAGGCACGTCTGGGAGAACAGAGAGGAAGTAGAAGCTACCGCTGGACTAATGTCCCAGGAAGCTTGCCTCCCCAAGGCAGGACATAGGAGACCTTCTTCCTAGGTCGACCTCAACTGTCCCGCCATCCCCACCATCCTAAATTCCATCAGGACCCAGCACTCACCCAGCTTCCTAAAAGGAACCTATAAACAAACCTAGGAGATCAGCTTGGGGACTGTTTAGGTGCCAACGTTCCTCTGGAAGGAACCTAGAAACGGCAACACTATCCAGGCTTTTCCCAGGCTGTCCTGTCCTCGGGAAATAGATGCTAGAGACCCCTGGCATGCCCCTGACCTGAGCACTACCTCCTTCCACCTGCCCATTTTACACCCAATTCAAACAAGCTTGCAGTTAGCCTCCCAAACCCTGTGACTCATCCATTTTCTACCAGCCTGAAAAAGGCTCAGCAGCAATTTATCAGTGTGCCGGAGGGGAGGCAGCTGACAGCCACAAACCACCGCAGCCGAAACAAACAAGGGCAAGGCTGGGAACTGCACTTCTCATTTTAAGGTGAAATCCTACCTCCTGAAGTCTGATTTTTTTTTTTTTTCAGCTCCATCCAAATTCTAGCTTATAGTCAAATGTCCATATTGTTGAGTTCACAGGATGATCCAACCAAAATCTTTTGTCCAATTACAAAAAGGAAAATTAGGAAGTTTGAGTACTTTGATGTTGAAGGCATACAGAGGCTGGCCCTGCTCAGGCATGGGTACTGTGCTTGCAGGAGCAGTAAGTGCCAACTGTCTTTATTAGCAGAGAGGCTGCAGGACCTCCTGGGACTTGGGAAAAGTGAAAATAGAACCAGGATCCACCAAGAATGAGTCTGAGTTCTCCCTGGACTTGACCTTTTCAGCTATTTCTTGAACAAGGTCCAGAGGACATGAGAGCATCCAGAGGATAATAGACAGCCAGTGACTTTGAGGAGAGCAATTAGAATCTGAGATCAAGGGTGGACAGAGGAGCTTCATTCAGAAACTGGTGTCAAATGACATTGTCTCCTTCACCGCAGCTGTTCCAGCCCTTCCCGGCTCACCCAGCCAGACCAAGGCTCTGTGTCTCTAGTCTGCCTTTCCTACACTGCCACCTTACCTGGCTCACCTGGTAATCTGTCCCTTGGTTTCCTGTCTGAGCCTCCTCCCTCTCACCCCAGTACCCTGAATTCTGACAGCTCTCTGCTCCTTCAGATTCTGCAGGGGGGCTCTGGGGCAGGACTAACTGCAGCACTGGTAGGGCCCAGGGCAGGATGAAAACGCAGGCTCCTCATTCACAAGTCATTAGGGAATTGCAAGATGGCAACGGCAGAGCACGAAGAACAGACCCCTCTGCAGCCATGTGGTTACATAGCCTGGAGATGCTGACTTAGCAACTGCCAGGGGAGATGGCACCCGGGGGACAGTGAGGCTGCAAAGTGGGGCCCATACACGTGTGGAAGAAAGGAGGGGCCAGGAAGGGAGGCGTGCCGGGGAGGCGTGCCAGGGACACGTGAAGAACACAGAGAACCGGGGCCAGGGAGGAGCATTTCAGGAAGGCGCGACACCTGCGGCCTCTGCTGCGGTGAGGAGTGGGGGCAGGGGCGTGGGGTCAGCCCACTTCTTCCCTCCCTTCCAGACAACGCCCTCCACTGTGTTTATTTCTCCAACATACACAGAAATCTCTATGCTAATTTTTTTCTTCTTTCTTGTTTTCTTGTTCCCTTCCTCTTTCATTCTCACCTTCCCGGGGGTCTCCTGGCCTCTCCTCTCTTCATCCTCTTTCTGCCCTGTCTCTTCCCTGCTCTCATTTCCTTTCTGTTTCATAGCCCCTTACTCTAGCTTGCTTGGAAAACTCTGCCTCCTCTGCCTATGCCTCTCTGGACTTACAGCCTGGCAGCCTGGAACTCCTGGAGCTGAAGGAGACCCAGAGGACGTTCAGTTCCACTACAAACCTTACTCGCTCCTCCTTCCTACAGGATCCCTCATCTCAGGGGACAGGGACTAAATGACCTCTCCTGCAGCCCACTAGACAGGGCGAGAGTGAAGGGGAGCTATGCAGACCATGAGGAGATGAGCCAGGTGGTGTGGCGCAGGCCTCCCCACAGGGCAAGAGTGAGGGGAGCTGTGCAGACCAGGACACCATTCAGAGGTGGGCCAGATGGGGTGGTGCAGACCTCCAGACTCCAAGCCCAGGGCTCCCTGCATGACCACACAAGGCCTCTCTGCCCTGCACTGGGCTTGCTAATTGTCTGGCTGCACTTTATTTGAGCCCTGTGTTCTCTACATATCATGAATTGGCTTTTGCTCTCAAACAGCTGAATGCTGGATACGTGGAAGAAGATGCTGATAAAGAAAGTGCCAAAGTTCAGGGACAACAGTAGGAACCACGGGTACCAGCAATCTTTGCAGGTAAAACCATCCCCTCATTGCTTGAGTGACACAGCAAGTGTACAAGGGAATCTGGAACCCAACAGCCCTGGCTCCTACACTAACCAGCTCTGTGATTTGGGGCAAGATATGCACCTGCTCAATGCACAAGGCCCTTGTCTTCAAAATGGGAACATTGACAGGACTCACTCCATGGGGCTTGCATGAGGTTTAGAAGACATAATTAAATAAATAACTGTGTCCTGGGCTGGCGTGTTACATGAACTCAAAACATGCCAGTTGTAAATATGGGACTTAAATATACATAAACATTCACTACATACCAGCAATGTGCAGGTACTATTCTGGGCACGGGAGGTAGAGTTGCCAGTGAAACAACAAAGACTTTTGCCTTTGTGGAGCTTGCACTCCAGTGGAGGAAACAGACAAGAGAGTAGATAAGTGTCTCTACAACTCTACTATGAAGAAAGATAAATTTGGGGATACAAAGGCAAGGGGGAGTGGCTTCTGGGGTTGAATGCAAGAGAAGGCCCCCCCTGACCAAACCTATTGGCTTCCTAGAGGGAAACAACCTGACAAGGATCCACTGGGGCCAATGTGGTTGGGGTGGGGAGTGAAGGAAAGAAGGGGAGAGATGAGGTCAGAGAGGGAGGGAGGAGCCAGCTCCTGTGTGGCCTTGGAGGCCTTGGTGAGGACTGTGCATTTTATTCTGAGGGTAACAAATAGCCACTGGAGGGGTGCAAGCTGGGGTTTGGTCTGCATTGACCTTTTAAGGTAGCATTGACCTCTGGGGATAGAAGACCAGAAGCATAGCAGTTAGAGACCACTACAATCTGGGAGAGAGATGGCAGTGACTTTGTTAAGGGGAAGGATGGAACCCCCCATCCCATTGCCACACAGGTCCTCTGCCTTAGCCTGGGCACCTATCTATCTGTATACTATTTAGGATCTGAGCTCTCAGCACATAATACCTGTAACAATCCACTGCGTTTTCACTGCCAACAGCTGCCTGTGAATTGGAGAATTGAAAGAGGTAAACGTGAATAAGAAATGACCCCAAGGTGCAGGGGAAATAGGAAATGTAGAACTAGAGCTCACTGTCCAGACCAAAAAGGTGATTTTCGGCAGATTGTGCTGAGCCAAACACACAGCCAGCTGAGTCAGCTTCATGACCTTGGAGAAGTCATTTGTATCCCAGGCTCCAGGCTCCTCGTCTGTGAAATGGAGCTAACAAGGAACAGTCGCTGTGATGCTGTGAGCATTAGTGACAGCATGTGTGCAGAACTGGGCACCCAACAGGGGTTCCACTGTCCTCCTGCATCTTTGGGGGTCATTTGGCTTAAACCCACCAACAGTTTTTATTTCTCACATCTCTGGGCAAGCTCAGTATTCTGCTGACCTGGCCTGGACTTGATTGATCAGCGTTGGGCTCACTCATGCTGTCTGTGGTTAGTTTACAGGCCTACTTGGGGCTCACTGGTTCAGGATGGCCTCAGCTGAGAAGACTAGGATGTGGTCTTTCATCCTACAGAAGGCTAGCCTATACTTGTTCTTAGGTGGTGTTCTTAGGTGAGTGGGGGAGAGAGAGAGAGATGCATGCAAGCCCTCTGGAAACCTAGACTCAGAATTAACATATTGTCACTTTTATAATATTTAATCGTCCAAAGGAAATCAGCCAAAAGACAAAGCAGACTCAAAAGGTGGGGAAACTGACTCTCTTGACTAGATTGCAAAGGGTATAGATACAGGGAAGGATGAGAAAGCTGGGGCCACGTTGACATAGGCTAAAAAAAAAAAGAAAAAAAATCAATCTATGTTGAAATCAATCTACTGGCAAGTAGATGGAGGATGCAATCCTGTGACTGCCCATGCATCTTTCACATGCAAATGTGTCTCCGTGAGCCTCCACACACTTACAAGCTGCTCCTAAGAGGTTTGTTGATTGATCTGGAAACAATCAAAAACAATCTCTGAGTCCTGGAAGACGGTTCTGAAAAGTGTTTCTTGACTAATGCAGAATGTATGTCACAGCTGGATATCACAGCATTTCCGAGAAATGGACAGGAATGACAGGAACAGGTTTGGCTGGCCTGTGCCCAGCCCTGAGAGTGACAGCCTGTTTACAAGAGCTATTAGGGGATGCTGCTCCTCATATGCTTATGGGATGATTTACTCCAGCAGGGCTTCTTTTTTCCCTTTTACTGCTGAATTGATTATTGAATCACACATGTTCTGTTTGAATAACAGGATTTCAAGGCAGGTAAGCAGTTCAAACCCCATGGTAAAAAGACCCTTCCCGCACCCTGAGCTCTGCAGCTCTGGCAGGTTCTACAGACGCATTCATGAGCTAGGTAGAAAGAGAAATTTTCCTAAAGCACCCTACAAACAACTCTGACAGCCACAAGTCCCACAAGAGCAGAGACTGCATCTGGTTGCCTAGCAGGGAACTCCCCAAGCACAGCGCATGACACTCACTTCAATAAATACTCCTTTGAATGAACGAATCGACCAATCCATCTACCTGGGCATAAGCTATTTTTAACTCTAACAGACCCAGGTGACCCACAGACCTGGAAACCACTGTGTATGAAGAACAGCTGGAAGAACTAGAGAATGTTTAATGGGAAGGAGGCGAGGATGCCCCACTGCTGCCTGTGCTCAGAGAGCTGTCCCGCTCAAGCCTCCTCCCTTCTACTGAGCATCCACCAAGCACCGTGCCGTGCAATCCTTCTATCAAGCCTTCAAGGTCTACTTCATTACTCACTTGTCCTGTATGAAGAAACTGAGACTCAGAGAAGTTCAATGACTTGCCCATGACAGTGCAGGTCCTAAGTGCCAGGCAAGGATGTCCATCCACAGCTGCACACTTCAGAACCAACTTTGCTCCTGTGAATACCCTGTCTCCATTCCTCCCTACGCTCACCGTCCTCTGGAGATTCCATTCTGCAAGATGCCTAGCAATCATCAAACAGTGCCATAGTGCCAGGGGACTGGTCCTACAGAAATGACCACTGTAGGATGAGGTCACCAACATATCTCTATGATGAGCCCTGCTGCAGATTCAAGAGGTGCCCTCTATGGGGGTTGTATACATACACATATATTTATACACACACACACACACACACACACATATCTATATAGTGGCCTCAAGAAACTCATAATCTATTTGAGAAAATTGGAAACTATGAGTAATGCCATAATACTGTAGACAGTAAGAACAAAAGGTAAGGAATTACATGGTTTGTCATCCAAACTGGAACACTTTTAAGAATGAAGAAAGGCATTGCTCTTGGACAACAGTGTAAACTAAGACTGGCCAAGATGAACCAAGACGAAAAGTCACCATAGCTGGACAGTCACAACCTCTAGCCAAAGTTATATATACTCAACTTCCAATGTCCTTTTGAGTACTGACTTTTGTACAATGCCCCTCCATCCCTGTGACAATTGCACTAACCGTAGAAGTTTTAGGGAAAGATTAATGATTATTGCTGCTATTTGTATTAATTTAGTAATAATCCTTATAATGATTGTAGCTTCTGTTTTTTGAATACCCAAGAAAGTAAGCTAGGCTGTTACAAACATCATCTTATTTGATTCTCACAATGATAAAGGCAAGCACTGTTAGACCCAAGTACAGAAGAGTAAAACAGATACAAAGAGGTCAGGCTAAGCGACATGTCTAAGGTCACAAAAGAGTGTCTCCAAGCAGTCCAACTAGAAGAGGCCTCATCTTAACTACAAGCTAGAAGTCTTCCCACCATTTCTGTTCACCTATATTCCTCAAGGAGGTTATGAAATCTGATACACCCTCCCATCTTTTACCGTCCACAGCTCAGCTCCTGCCATCTCCAGCGGTTTCTTTTTCTCCATTTTGACATCTGGCTCCCTCATTAACTTCTGTACTCCTTTTCCCTTTAATTATCTCAGGAAATATTTTCTCCTCTTTCAGTCTAAATATTTCTTTCCCTATCTCCATTTCTGATACAAACCTTGAAGGACACTAGTCTTATCTGATCTGTCAAGAGCTCCTTTATTAAGGCAGATGAAAGTCTAGGTTATAAAATAAAATTTAAAATAATAAACAGTTTCATCATTCAATGATGACATTGAACGTGCCCAGAAGTCTCCTGTCATAATCTATAGAAATCTTCATTTACCTCCTTATTAAAGGTACATATCTCTAATTAAACCAGCTTTTCCCTGAACTACAGCAAAATACATTTCTCAATTCCATCACCTTTGGGTTTCATTCCATAAATAGCAGGGTAGCCACATCGCCCCCCCATTTCCTGTTGTGCACATGCAGCTTTTCCGTTACAGACTAGGTTAAAAGGCTGTCCTGGGCTGGCAGAGGCACCTGATTAACGTGTCTCACGTTGTGTCCGCAGGGAAATGTTGCAGACTGCAGATGTACTTGGGGAGCTCAGCCCCACGTAACGGAGAGACCAGGGCAGGCCAAGAGGCTAAAGCAAGGAAGCAGCTCAAGTCAGGAGTTGAGGACATTGCTATGTGCCAGAGGTAATAACACAGGAGGAAAAGCGAAAGGGCAAGGGTAATCTTGAGAGACGAGTGGCTCCAGTGGAGGCAGTACTGTTTCTGAAATTAGGAAGCTGGAAAAAAGCCCAGCTCCAATTATGTTTATTAGTCAGTAGGGACAACAGCTAAAAAGCATCAGGCTTAAGCTATGGCAGAGAAAGTTCAAGCTCATTATAAAGAGAAAACTTGAAAGGTAACGATCCTCCTGGACAACTTTCAGAGTAAAATGTTACTGAAGTTGCACAGCATTAGATAATCATAAGTTCACCCGGTCACCCCCACAACCTGGCCCCATCTTAATGGGCCTTCCCTTATTAAAGGCACACAAATTGATAAGAAAACCAAATTATTGTTTTCAAAGCTACCAGAAAATTGTGTTGCGAGTTAAAGCCAACTTAAGTGGCTTTAGAGTAAAGACTCTAAGCCTGAATTTCTCATCAAAGCAATCTTAGGCAGATTTGGCCTACTAAAGGATTCTCTTCCCACCCCCGGACTCTGATCAAATCAATCCCACTGCCTCTGGGCTGTGCCTGGCTGGTGAGAGCTGTCTTGAGGCCAGCTCTGCATAAATACCAGGACCAGGTAGCTCTCAGGCCCTGGGGCTACGCTGCCAGTCAGGACAGAGCACAGCAAACATCCAGAAGCTGGAGAACATGGATGGCAGTTGGGCGCTTAGGGCATTGCTCAGCATTGGCAGAGCAGCACAGGCACACAAGAGCAAGGCCAAAGATGAGACATGGGCCTGGGAGGACCCAGGCACTGGACAGCAGGGCAGCCCAAGGTGCAGAAGCCAGAGGAGGACAGGGCCACAAACTGACGCCCCTTCAGAGACCACACTAGATGCGCTTCATCTCAGGGCTCTGCAGTCCTGTGCCTTGGAGGGAGTGCGTGGCACTACGCTGGGGTGCTGGAATTGGGTTCAGAGTGAGAAGGGGGAACCCAGGTGTCAGCCACAAATGCTTTTCAATTCTAGAAAACAAAAATAAGACATGGAAATGCATGGTAGTAATATTTGGCACAAGTGAGCACATCTGTCAGACACTGGCTTGTTTGAGCTGAGTGCCATGACCCAGGCTCCCAGAGCTCCTGCAGGCTCCCATGTAGGCTCCTTCATAGACGGGATGGAAGTGATATGGACAAGAGACTCTCCAATTAGAAAGCCATGCATCTAGGCATGATGCTTTCTGAGTACCTCTCCCATCTACTAGCAAGTGATAGTATCAGACAAAAGCGCCCCACAGGCCTCCTTGGTGACTTGGGGTCCCACAGCACAGTATATTCTGGGCTGAGTGAGGCTCCAGTCCCTCAGCCCCTACCACAACTACTCCCTCTGGTGGTCACCCACTAGACACCCGGCCCTCCTGTAGTCCCGGAAAGCTCAGGCTGGGCACTTAGGGCATTACTCAGGCCTCCAGCAAGGCTGGATTTAGCCAGTTCCCTGCAACCTGGCACCAGCACAGGTTGGCTCAGGCAGGCATGAGAGCCCTCCAAGTGTCAGGACACCCACTTAAAGAGATGCAGTGGCATACATGAATGAAAACACTGCACAGGGCAAAATCAAAACTGACGTAAAGGAATTTCTTTTAATGAAACATGACACAGAAAAGCAGAATATGCAGTGAAAACAAATTAAGTGGACTATGAAAAGTGGACTATGGGGCGGCACCTGTGGCTCAAAGGAGTAGGGCGCCAGCCCCATATACTAGAGGTGGTGGGTTCAAACCCAGCCCTGACCAAAAACTGAAGAAACAAAGAAAATATATAGAGAGATAAGAAAAGTGGACTATGTTACTTGCTACCTTAGGTCAGCCTGGGAAACCAAATAAAACACATTACCCTGAAAAACAGGGAGATTAGGATTGCCAGAAAAAAATATAGGATACCTGGTAAAGTTTGAATTTCAGCTAACTAATGCATAATTTTTTTTGGTATGTCCAAATATCAAGTAATCATACTTACACTCAATAAATTATTCATTGTTTGTCTGAAATTCAAATGTAACTGGTGTATTCTCTTTTAATTTGCTAAATCTGGCACCTCTAACAGAGAACTGTGTAGCATCCAGGCCATACCAAGGCTTGTAAGTGCAGCTCTGTAAAGATCACTGTAAATGAACAGTAGTTAGATGTTTGCATATGGAGAATAGTTTTTCAAAAATCATTACATTGCAGAGAAGGAAATGAAGAGGAGAAATTACCTAAATTCAGAAATTATTTATTACTGCAAACACCTGGTTCTGCCAGTCTCAGAGGACATAGTTTCTCATCCCAAACTTTGTGACCTATGTAAGTCACTTAATTTTTACATTAAAGTTACTGCAAGGATGAAATTAGTAATCTAGTGTATTCTTTACAACCCTAATATGATGATTCTATTCAATTAGAACTACAGTATAACCTCTGTAAGGCACTATAACAAACTGGTCAACATACAGAGGGGGTCACCATAAGGATCTAGGCCTACCGTGCTGATACGTACATGTGGTGCATGTCCAGTCTATGAAAATCAGGT
This sequence comes from Loris lydekkerianus, assembly GCA_963574355.1. Classification (NCBI taxonomy): domain Eukaryota; kingdom Metazoa; phylum Chordata; class Mammalia; order Primates; family Lorisidae; genus Loris; species Loris lydekkerianus. The sequence continues at coordinate 17,694 of CAUYPK010162804.1, read as the reverse complement.
CAACTTAAGAAGGTGGTCAATGTAGGGAAGTATCATCTATGGGGGTTCTACTGCATATGAAGGCCGTGAAATACGAACAAGCAGTCCCTAGGTTATGTATAAGATAGGTTCTGTGGGTTTATTCTTAAGTTGAATTTTGTATGTACTTTGGAACAGGTACATTTACCTGTAATAGCCTCTGTTCATAGGTGTGAGTCATACATCAGTCGGATGTTTGTAACTTTGGGACTTATTGTATTAGCCTCAATTCCTAAGTGCAAGTTGTATGAAAATCAGATGTTTGTAACTTGAGGACTCTTTGTCACATTCTAAGTCCTAGGAAAACCAAACTAGAGGGTACCTGTTTGAGGCTGAAAGATGCAGGTACTTAATTTTCCAGCAGGTAGAAAATGTAGATAGCCACGTTGTAAGAGAGGATGTCATGAGGTTGAAGCCATGGCTTCAGAAAAGACAGAGGTGGTAAGTCCACAAATTCCAGAACGTTATTTGGGTCCCCAGGATGTGAGGGATCCCTCCAAACATTCTAAGGCTGATATGATGGAAGAGAAGAATCCCCTTCCCTACCATAGCCCTATCTAAAACTATATCTAATTCCAAATGTTTTGCTGCTATAAAAATACTTTCTGAAAATAAAATCCAACTGATCCCAGGGAGGAGAAATTGTTTCAGATACGGTAAAGCTCAGTTAATCATGGAAGATGCTGATAAGGCCGCATGAAGGTCACACCAATGGCTGGCAGAAGATGAGCACGGGGATTAGCAACAGTGATGAAGATGACTATCAAGCTTGTAATTACAGCGATTTCTTGTCTGCACATAGCAAGAGTGTTTTCCCAAAAAAACCTAATTTAAACTTAAAAATCATTTGAGAGCTATAAAAATAGAAAAGCTTACCCTTCTTTTCTAATATGTAAGTTAGCACAAAGGAAAGGTAAAGACTGGGTTAACTCCAAAATACAATAATACAAATGTTTAAGGTTGGGCCTGCCTGAAATAGTCTTATTTATCTAAAACAGTCTAATTTATCACAGCAAAAACACATTTTTACATTTACAGCAAAAAAAAAAAAAAAAAAAAAGTAAAACATCCAAAAGTGCACATGCTTATTTTGTTGGGAAAATTATACACATTTGTTTGATTAGCTTTGGTAAATAAAATAACCAAGTCATCACTCAAGACTGAGACGTGGCTGCAAAATTGATTCAACAAAATGTCAAAATAAATCACAGCTTAAAAATGCATGGTATGTAACTTCTAAAAATGAAAACCACATCTATCTTTGTCAGAGTTGTGAAGATTGTACATTAAAATTATATCAAAAACGAATGCATTTTTGAAGGGAAAATATTGATTTAATCGACTCTTCCTGACTAGTGATTCAAATCATGATTTGTATCAATTTGATTTTAATCGAGCCCACCCTATCCAAAAGTCATTTATATGTGCCTTTGGAGTGCAAGATGTTATTTTCAGTGGTTATTTGTCTTCTTAGTTATTGGATATTCAGACTGATAAGAAAAGGGTTGCATTTCCTATATTCCATCAGCAGGGCAGGGAGCAGGGGTTTCTACAAACTTACCCAGCTGCAGATAATCCCAATAAGGCCAACCAAGCACCAGCTATAATTAATAAGAGACTGACTAGTGGTCTGAAGGATGGCAGGACCTGGAATGATCAGGAGATTGCAGATAGTCCCAGCAGCTGGGCAGAGGAATGCTTCCTGACCCATGCACATCACTAAATAAGAGAGTGTCCAGTCTCAGGCAGCAGGCAGAGGTGAAGGCCACTCTGGCATTCAGAGAGCAGGTGTAAAGGCCAAGTCTTACCAGTAGGAGTTCAAGTGCGGCATTACTCTTTCACAATTCTGGGATGATAGAGGTCAGGAACAAGGCTGGCCTCAAACACCAGGTAGTCATACATGAAGTCAGTGGATGTCAGTCACAGAAGGAGCTAAAAGCCACAGATCAGGACAAGGTAGAGGGTTGGAGGAAACCACAGTTTCTAGAACCAAAGGATTAGCTCAGTCCCAGCAAGAGGCTGTCCTGAAGCAGGAAACATGAATTAGATATTCAGGGAAACAGACTCACACAAGGATTCATCAGGTGAATGAACTGTAACTTCTCTTCCTCAGCTTCCTGAAGGTATTGTCTATCTCATAAAGGTTTAAAGTGCCTGGTGTCAGTCCTGGTTTATAGAAAGTGCTCAAGATGAGTTATTACTGAAGAAGAAGAAGAAGAAATGATAATCAAGAAGAAGAAATACTGCTCCTACTGATAATAACATTCATGTTCCCTGCTAGGGTATCAACTGTCCGGTTTGCCCAGAATTGAAGAGTTTCTCAGGCTGCAGGACATTTAGTGTTCAAACTAGAAAGAGTCAAACTGGGATGGTTGACTACTCTGCTCACAGCACCTGGGTTGTGTCAGAACCTGCAAGTGGTCTTTACTGCCTTTAGCTGTGGGAATCAGAGGCCTGGAGAGGCTGGAAGAGGCTTGGAACCAGGCACCACATCTTGGACATAAAGCTGAGTTTTCTTGTATGAGATCTGGCTTTTCCCTTCAAGGCATCCAGTGAAAAAAAAGTAGCTAATCAATGATCATTCATTAACGAGCTGCTCAGCCTAATCATTTCCTTCTGTTGTTGGTTCCAGTTTATAAGAAAATAGAACAAAGGGATGGGAGGAAGCAGGGTGTGGCCTCCCAGGATCACTGGGCATCAGCTGACCTCCACCTAATTTTAACCTCCACTCAATGCCTCACTGGGGCTGCCTGGCACGAGGTGGGCACTCAGTCCTCATGGGCAGCATCTGAGTAAGCTGAGAGGGTTGGATGGGAATCTGGTTGAACCTTCCTTGGATGTGTCTCTGTGAACCCAAGGCGCTTAGCTGGAATCACCATAACAGAGCCATGGTTTAGTGGGCAGGAGCTGCCGCCTGACGTCCAACTCCTTCAGGGCAGTTACACAACCTTATATCTACTGCTTCACATGCTGCTGGTTAATCTTAAAACCATAAAAGCAGAGAAGACCTGGAAAACATTTGGTGATGACTGGGTGGTCAGAGAAGCAGCCAGGGATCCCACACTTCCCACGGGGACTCAGGGAGGATTTAAGAACATGGTGTCTAGCAGCTGCTTGTACATAGCACAGCAGGGGAGAAAGAGCACCAGACTTGAAATCAGAATGTGGGTGTTCCTTCTTAGTAATAAAAACAAAGCCCGGGAATCATCCTACCAGACTTAGGCTATATTACAAGTCCATAGTGATCAAAACAGCATCGTATTGGCATAAAAATAGACATAGACATTTGGAACCAAATAGGAAACCATGAGATGACACTAACCTCTTACAGCCACCTGATCTTTGATAAACAAAATGAGAACACACACTGGGGAAAAGACCCCTATTCAATAAATGGTGCCAGGAGAACTGGATATCCACATGTAAAAGACTGAAGCTGGACCCACACCTCTCACCACTCACAAAAATTGATTCAAGATCAACAAAAGATTTAAATCTAAGGCATGAAACAATAAAAATTCTCAAAGAAAGTGTGGGAAACACACTTGAAGATATCAGCCTGTGGAAATATTTTATGAAAAAAGACTTCCATGGCAATTGTAACAACAACAAAAACAAATAAATGGAACTTTATTAAACTGAAAAGCCTCTAGACAGCTAAGGACAACAACCAAAGCCAACAGACAACCTTGACAATAGGAAAATATATTAGCATATTACGATCAGACAAAGGCTTGATAACTAGGATCTACGAAGAACTCAAATTAATCAACAAAAAAAGAGCTAACAACCCCATATATCACTAGGCAAGAGATATGAACAGAACCTTCTCTAAGGAAGACAGAGAAATGGCTAAAAAACACATGAAAAAATGTTCATCATCCCTGATCATCAGAGAAATGCAAATCAAAACCACCCTGAGATATCACCTAACCCCAGTAAGAGTAGCCCACATCACAAAGTCCCAAAGCTACAGATGCTGGTGTGGATGTGGAGAGAAGGGAACACTTTTACACTGTTGGTGGGACTGCAAACTAATACAGCCTCTTTGAAAAGAAGTATGGCGAATTCTCAAAGATCTCAAGTTAGACCTCCCATTTGATCCTGTAATCCCACTACTAGGCATCTACCCAGAAGAAAAAAAAAAATCCTTTTATCATAAGGACATTTGCACTAGATTGTTTATTGCAGCTCAATTTACAATTTCCAAAAGGTGGAAACCACCTAAATGCCCATCAACTCAGGAATGGATTAACAAATTGCAGTACATGTACACCATAGAATACTATTCAGCCATAAAAAAGGTGGTGACTTCACATCTTTTGTATTAACCTGGATGGAGTTGAAACCCATCCTTCTCGTAAAGTTACACAAGAATGGAAAACCAAACATCTAACGTACTCAATACTAATATGAAGCCAGCAGACGATCTGATGCATGCCCATATAGGAGAAAAACTCATTTCAATTCAAGTTGGGGGGAGGGGTAATGAGGGAGAGTAAGGGGAGGGAGGTGGGGTGGTCTCACTGAGAGGCAAGGGGTGGGGGTGTTTGGCATACCTAGTGTGTGTGTGGAACAAAACCACAAGAGGGACCCTACCTGAAAAAATCAAATATTTTGATCTGGTTGTTTGTAGCCTTACATTAACCTAAAATAAATTACTTTTCGAAAAAAAATTAACCCTTTTAATATCATCCATAGCTCTTACCACTCCCTCTTACTGAGCCTAAATTTCAGCTCCATGAAAGCAGAGACTTAGTTCCTTGCTGTATCCCCACTACCCAGAACCTCACCTGGCACACAGCAGGCACTCTGTAAATAAGTCTTGCATAGATGAGTGTGTTTGTGTAGATTTAGTTATGAAAAAAAAAAAAAAAAAAAATGTGGGTATTCACCTCAGCCAACCATGCCACAAATGCAGCCTCAGCTAAGGCATACTGGACCAGCCACCACGTGAGGCACCTTACCAGGCCTGTCCTCGTGTGAACCTCAACAAACACATTATCATCCCCCACTTTATTTATGAGGAAAGAGTGGTGAAGGTATGAGAAGTAAGGTGTTCAAGACGGCAGAGTTGCTTACATGGTCAGCATGGTGGCTGAACCTAAGGCAGGTGACCCTGGAATCTTGAAGATGTGGGTCAGGACATGGACTAGAAGGTGCCCTGAACTGATGACGGCTGATTTGAGAAACAAAGAACCCTGTGGCCAGAGGAGGAGTCTTCGAGCCAACCAGCCTGTGTGGCATTTAAAGCACCATGGTAGGCTGGGTGTGCTGGCTCACACTTATATTCCCAGACTTTTGGAGGCTGAGGAAGGAGGATTGCTTGAAGCCAGGAGTTTGAGACCAGCCTGAGCAGTATAGAAAGACCTCTTCTTAAAAAAAAAAAGAAAGAAAGTTTAAAAATCAGCCACATATGGTGGCATACAGTACTCAAGAGGCTGAGAAAGGAAAATTGCCAGGAGTTCAAGGTTGCAGGTGAGCTGTGATTACACCACTACTCTTTAGCCTGGGTGAAAAAGTGAGATTTCACCCCTAAAAACTAAAATAAAATGATAACAAAGCAAATAAAGCACCATGGGTGGTATGTCCAGGTCCTCCACATTTATAAAGGCATCAGTGCCCTAATCTGATGGCCTTGGGTGGGGCTGCATCCTTGGAAACCCTGCTAAGGAGGAGCAGTGAGGAAAAGCATGAGCTGCTCACTCAGGAGACAGGAAAAATGGCTCTGCCTCTTGGTAACAAAGAAGCCTTATCTAAGTCACTTAACTTCCCTGAGCCTCAGTCTCTTCGTATGACTGGCTCACACATGGCCAGTGGGCATTTTAAATGTAATGTGTGTGACAAGGGATGCAGTGTGCTGCTCCATATGTGGGGAACATTATTGAAGCAAACTTTTGCTAACCTGCCAGGGCGCCAGGTCTACAATGCCAAACAGAAGCTCTGTGGCTACTCCATTAGTGGCATTTAACCGTGCCAGACTAATTTGTCTAATTGGGAATCTATATTGAAGTCTCCATCTCTTACTTCCACATTTTCTGGATATCCAGAAATGCAGACCAGGATCTCCTGGAGACTTCATTGCCAGGATGTCAGGGGCACCCTAAAGATAGCAGGATAAAGAGGAGGCCTCCTGAGAGAGGGAGAAACTGGTGCTCAAGCACGGTCTTCAGGGCCTCAAAAAGATGTCCCAAGTACAGCTGCAGAAGAGCTCAACTCTGAGGGAAGAGAGGACCAGGGAGGCTCAACCACAGGAAGATGCAGGCCCATGAGGCAGGCAGGGAGGTGAGCTTCTGCACCCTGGCCTGGGGATTGAGCTACTCAATGCCACAGCACCCAGGAACACACAAGGCCCATGCTGACTTCCACCACCTCCATCACAGGGCCCCCTTCTCCTCTGCCTCCACCCTAGGGGCCCATTAGAAGTCATTCCATTTCCTTCCAGAGCACTGCTGTGACCCCTCACCTTGCCTGTGCTTTCTTGATGTTTCTAAAATTGAAATGCTCAGTTCTTTACTACGTACGACACTTGCTCTGCCACCATCACTCCTCATTCTGTCCACCACCTTCACCCCATCCCAGGATCTCTGGACTGAGCCATGCTCTACTGTAGGCTAAACCTTAGTTTCGAGGCACACAGAATTGCTAGCTCTTCAGCCAACCACTGCCCTCTAAGAAGTTACTGTCTTTACCCACACGAATTAGGACAAGGCCCCAGCTAGGGGACACTTGCTGGGTGGGTCCCTGCATTGGCCAGTCACCAGGCTCTACCACATCCCAGGCCCCTCGTCTTTTCTTTTGCCTCCCCTCCAGGCCTTTCCACTGCTGAAGAATGTGACCTTGAGCAAGTAACTCCTTCCCTCTGGGTCTCAGTTCTTACAGCCATAAAGATAGAAGGTATATAAATTACACTAGTAGTTCTTTAACCTTTAAGAGTGAAAAAAAAAAAAAAAAAAACAGGAAAAAGTGTACTTTTATACATTAACTAAGAAAACATATGAAGATGAAAAGGCCCTATGAATTTAGTAATGCCTTCAAATGAATCTGTATTTTATTCATTATGACACCATCATTTGAAAGTAGAGCGCATGTAAGTGAGATTTATCACTTAGTTGCCCTATAGCCAAGCAGTGATCGGTGCACTATGTGCTCCTGCACCCTGATAATAACTCCACAGTCCCTCATGGGTTCCCAGCCTGCTGGTTGGCAAACAGTGGGCTACACATTCTCCAAGGGCTGTTCAAGGTCATCAATTCAACAAAGATTTACTGAGCACCTGCAAGGGAGCGTAGTACATTTTAGTTAGATAGATAAAATCCAAGAGTGCAAATAAATCGACCAATTATGGTAACTGGTAAAAATCCAAAGCTGACATAAAAAATGAGGCAGCATGGGGACTGTGGCCTCCTTTAGACAGAATGGTCAAGGAAGGCTTATCTAGAGTCACCATTGGCCACATGACCCAGAAGATGACAAGGCAAAAGTGTTCTAGGCAGAAGAAACAACCTCACAAAGGCTCTGAGGCAGGTGCCAGTGTGGTCTGTTGAAGGACCATTATGGCTGAGCATGAGGATACAGAGGATGCAAATTATAGAGGGGAAAACATCAATGCCATCTGGATGAGTTAAACTTGAGGAGCAGACATGAACCCAAGTGGGAATGTTGAGACAGCAGAATATAAGAAGAGGCTAAAATTCAGAGATAACTGTTCTAGAGACACATATTTAAGAGTCATCAACATAGCGAAGATATTCCAAACTCTGTGAAAATCAGGGGAAGAGAGAGAGAGAAGAGGAGGGGAGGGGAAGGTAAGACATGAGAGAAGAGGAGAGGGCCTCTACCCAGTTCATAGAAACTCCACCACTCAGCCTGGGGGAGAAAAGGGGAAACCAGGAAAGAGAGTGACAGGAGCAGTCAGGGCAGGAGGAGAAATACCAACCGTGACCTGATAAAGCCATAAAATCTAAAAGAAGGAATTCAAGAAGGGAATGGCCAACTCTGTGAAATGCTGCTGAGAGATGGAGAAAGATGGAGGACAGAAACCATCTGTTGGATTTGGCAATACAGATGACACTACATACTGCATATTTGTGTCCCCCCAAAAATCTGTATGTCAAAACCTGACCCCTGAAGTGATGCATTGGGAGGTGATTAGGTCATGATGGTGGGGCCCTTGTGAATGATTAGTGCCCTTATAAAACAAACTCCAGAGTACACTCCCTCATCCCTTTCACTATGGGAAGACATAGTAAGAAGACAGTCACCTGTGAATGAGGAAGCCTGCCCTCACTAGATACCAATGCTGTTAGCACCTTCATCTTGAATTTGTCAGCCTCTGGAACTGTGAAAAATATATTTCTATTTTGTATATCCCTCAGCCTATGGCATTCTGTTAGAGCAGCCCAAACAGACTAAGACAGAGAAAAGAGGGGCCTAGTAGTGACTGTAGTAGGTATAGTGACTGTGGAAGCAGCTAATGCAGTGGGATGAAGAGAGATTGAGGGGGAGGAGCTGGGGACATTGTGAGTTAGCAACCCCTATGGAAGTCTGGCTATTAAAGAGACACAGGAACAAGAGGCAGAAGATGGAAGAACATGGCAGATTATCATCACTCTTTTTCCATATAGTACTGTAGCAGAAGTATATTTCCCATCCCACTGACATTGGACTTAGCCAGTGGAATGTGAAGATATGCCCTGAACAGGAGTTTGAAATGCACTTGCCTGACTGGGCTCACCCTCTTGTGCTCTTGTCTTTCAGCATAAAATTTTACCTTGAGTAGTCTCCAGGTTGAGTGATATGTGGTCCAGGCTTGGAACACAACCCACAACTTGGAGCCCACCTTAGATCTGTAGAACCCTAGCAAGCCCACAAACCTGCAGGCAAAAACCAAATGCATATTGCATGCCCCTGAGATGCCATGGTTTATTTGTTATGCAGCATTATTGTCAATACAGCTGACTGATATAAGAGGAAATATACAGTTAAGTAGGGTTATTTTTAGAAAAGGTGATACTAGAGTATGTTTGTATACTAATGGTAATCATGTACTGAAATAAGAGTGAATTCTGATGTGTGGAAGAGGTGAGATAGTTTTGGAAGGGCAATACCCATGAAAAGATCAAGAAAGTATGGGCTATTGAGGACAAGGGGGAGCCTTTAGATAAGATGAGGAGTACATCTTCCACTGTAATAAAAGGGGGGAAATGTTAGTGCAGATCCCAGAAGGTTTACAGGTTTCATTGAGGAAATATGAGTTGCTCAGCTTAGATGGTCTTGAATTTCTCAATTAATGATAAAGTCAGATCATCATCAAAGAGTGTGGTTAGCAGTGGTGATGAGGTGTCTTGTTGCCTGCTGTTTGACTTTCCTTAAATATCTTTCTAATTTTTCTGCTGATCTAAATCCTAAGCTCCACTTTCCTTTGGAAAGCCTCTAACTACCCTAGCCTACTATGACTCTGTCTTTCCTATGGCATTTGTCATCTTGAAACTTATCCAACATTTAATTAGCCCTTCTCACTCTTTGGTGTGGGACATAAGCATCTTTTCCCTCTTGCTGGACATGAGCTTGATAAGACATTTGGGTCATGTCATTTGCTTCTTTCAAGTCCCCTACAATACCAATGACATAGTGATGGTCACAATTGTCACACTGAGGAGGCTTAATAATAATTTGTTAACTGGCTCAAGAAGAAAAAGTATTCGTCAATCACTATTTCCACTTATAGAATAGACAACTTGGGCCAAAACAAATCATGCAGGACCAGCTGTTAAGAGTTAGCCACCAGAACTATTGTTTCTGGAGACTGACACATTTTCTGGTTTGGGCTTATTTTTTTCTCCACTTTTTATGCCAACTTCCCCACAGCCTGATCCATTTTCTTTTCTTGACTGCTTTAAAAATTCTTTCATCAATCCTGCCTTGGACACACTGACATCATCCCTGGGAAAGCAAAAAGGTTATTTTCCAGATGTTCTTTAATGCCTTTGCTTAAAGTGCTTTCTGTTTTATTTTTAATGAAACCAAAAATGTCCAATCTGACAGGTTATGCTAGAGAGCCTGCATTTCATGCCAGAAGTCCCAGAAATACCAAGCAGCTAATGTGATCACTCCATCCCAACTATGTGGACTTTGTTTACACCTGAAAGAGAGCAGAGGGAGTTCACTATCACAGGCCTTTCTAGCCTGAGTCAGGCCAGCTGAGTGGACCTCGGAGTTGCAGTCTGACAGTTTCACAAGGTTCTGTGCCACCATCTTCAACACCACCAAAGTTATATGTGGAGGAAGCAGGACTGGTCTAGAAGAACACTTTTGCCTGGTAACAGGGCATTCAAGGACAAACTTGTAAGGCACATGAGGGTGCCCACTCCTCTGTTCCCTCAAAGGTTCCAATACACCCTCCTAAGTGCCCATCATTTACAGACACCAGAATTATCAAGCCAACCCACCCTTCCTCCTCTGATGGGGCAAAGCATCCCTCAGAATGCCTCCCAGCCCATGACCAGGCTGGGTGAGGCACCCTCTTCTGAGCTCCCTACTCTCACTTTCTAGCCATTAGGCATTTTCTCCACTGGACTCAGAGCTCCATGAAACTGGGTCTGTATCTATTTGCCTGCATTTCCTTGTCTAGAAGTATGCCAGGGACAAGTGGATGACCACTAAGTGGCTTGCAGACTCCAACAGCACAGGTAGGCAGTGCCTTTGACCCACCTGGGAAGAGCTCCAACTCTGCCTGAACTGCCTAACTCACCCTTTCATCTTGCATAGGGGCAACCTTTTAGATTTCTCATTTTACAAAGACCTCCTTAACTACAGCCATGAACATTCACAAGCTTCATAAGCACAGGCTCCTGGGTGCCACATTGGTATGATGTAATTCAGCCAATTTATTGGATCAGAAATGGCTCCTGTCTGAGGCTGGGTCTATCAGGGTCCGTTACCCACGAACCTGAGAGCAGGATGCGAGAGAACAAGGGAGAGGGCAAGGGTGTGTGGCCAGGAGTGTAACATTTCTGCCCTCCATACAGACTAAGGAGCAGACAAAGCTGGTCTTCCAGGAAAGAAGAATAAAGCAGATATATGGAGAGAAATAGAGGATATGCCAGAGAAAGATTTCTTCCTGGGATCCCAACAGCCTTGCAGACTGTGGCTACAAACTCTTTGCAAGGTTGGGGGTTCCATGACCCCACTTCTGGGTTACTATTAAAAGTCTCATTTTGCAGAAGCTTAGTTTGAGAGAAATTCTCTTACTTTAAAGCTCAAAGGACTTAAAACAGTGGTTCCCAACTTTCCTAATGCCGTGAATAAAGTTCTTCATTTTGTGGTGACCCCCAACCATAAAATTATTTTCATTGCTACTTCATAACAGTAATTTTGCTACTGTTATGAATCATAATGTAAATATCTGATATGCAGGATGTATTTAGGCAACCCCTATAAAAGGGTCATTCGACCCCCAAAGGGGTTGCAACCCACAGGTTGAGAACCACTAACTTAAAATAATATTATGGGAAAGCAGACTCAAATCTTGACCTCCTGACCAATGTCCTCAGTGTCTTCCAGCCCTGGGAGTCTAAAATTCTATTAGCCAAGTAGAGGGGAGGACATGCCCTGTAGAGAAACAGGGGTGGGAGGATCCAGGACTACACATCCTGAGCAGAGATCACAGATGTGGTATGTCGACGTGCACACACCACATTTGCTTCTCTCCTCTTTAGGAAGAGAAGAATGAGACTCTATCACGCCACACTGTTGTGAAGAATAATGAATAGCACCATTACCAGATGACAAGTGCTACATTTCTTATTATTATCTATCATGTACACATCATTTTATTTCTATAGCATCCAGCAGGGGGTGAATGCAAATGGACTGAAAAACTCCTTTGCAGACTTGTACCCTCCTATAAAGAAAAACATTTGTGAGCAGGGAACACCATAGCTTCCAGGTTCTTCCAAGTCCTAGACTCAACTACCCCAAGCAAGACTGGAGAGGCTCTCTCATTCATGATGATTGGGTAAAAAGCCCTTGAATCCAGCTTATTCATATTCATTTTGTAGCAGTAAGATCTACCCCAGTTGCACGTGTTGATCTGACCCCATCTGGAGGCCGTCACTATTTATGTAGTCAGAGAACCACAGAAACCACATGTGGGCAGTATGTGGCCAGAGGCCTTTGATCACTCTCTTTGCTCCAGCAATAGAGCAGCCTTGGGCCAATCTTGATCTAGCTTACTCCACATGTCAGACTGTACCATTCTCTACGTGTCCCTCAGCTTCTTCTCTGCTCTCTCCATTTTGCATATGGAGAATGGAAGTACAACATTAAGGAGTTTTCCCAAAGAACATGACTCTGGTCTTGAGAATGGAAGATATAGGCTGTTTCTGGTCTGACAACAATGCCCATACAGACTTCTCTAGGGGAATGCCAGATGAGGGACAAGGAATAGAGTGGGAGAGACTGGCCTCTGCCCCATGGCTGCCCCAGTGACAGTAGGGCTCCCAACAGGTCATCTCCTCTCTCTTGCCATGTGGACTCCTCTATCTGACAAGCAGATTAAACCAGGAGCCAGGTCGGAGCCATAAGGCAGGAGTATTAAGACCAAAATTAGGAAGAGGACAGGAGTTGATACCAAAAACCACCTGGCAAATGCCAAGTCTAGAGTATAATCCATGAACACATTCTAGCTGAGTCACCAAGGGTGCAAATAACGAGCTGAGTTCAAGAGGAACTAAAGACAGAACAAGGCAGGGCAGCAGCGATGAGAATGGAAAAAGTAAGAAGGGTGACAAAACCCCAGAGAGGACAACACAGAGGTGGACTGATCTTAGTAGAGATGTGTTGTGAGATAGTTTAATGTCACCAACGCAAATACATGGGGCGAACAGTGGAATCCCACCCCACTCTCAGAATCCATGAATTGCAACCTTATTCCAGTTGTGCTAAAAGATGTGCATCAGCCCTGATAAGGAACACTGCGAGCCAAGTGACTGACACAGCCTGGATTCTGTACTAAGCCGTTCCTTTTCTACCTAGCATTATTAGGACACAGAAGAAATCATCCCAAAAGGAGACATACGTCAACATCTCCACTTCCATTTATAGGAAAAGTGATCTCTGCCTTGACTTCCTACTTTTTGCTCCTCACTAAACTGTTTCTGGGTCCTAAAAAGTCACTTGTCTACACATCAGGACAAGTGATAATTATGCCAGATCACTAAAAAAAGGAATTTTGAAGCTCCTGACCCTCTGTGGGGGAAGTGCAGACTAGCTAAAAGGAGAGGAACATTTATTTCTGGAGCAAGTTATTTAATATCCTAATCTTTCCCAGGCTGTCTGCTACAGAACAGTTATTGACTATGCTGCACCCAACACATCAATTCCTTTCCCTATAAAAAGTTTCCAAAGTAGCTGTGAGACTTAGGAGTTCAGAAGATTTGCTCTACCTTTCTGGGCCTACTTTTCTGTTCTGTAAAATGTGGGAAATGGCATTAGTTTTCTACCACTGCTATAACGAATCACTGCAAACTTAGCTTAAAACAATATATATTTATTATTGAGATCTCTGTAGAAGTCCAATGTGGGTCTCCCTGAGCTAGAATCAAGGTATCAGCAGAGTTGTGTTCCTGCTAGAGGCTCCTGTTTCCTTCCCTCTTCCAGCTTCCAGGGGTCATCCACCTTCCCTAGCTCGTGACCACCTTCCCTCATTTCCATCTTCATGCCAGCAACTATGAGCCAAATCCTTGCAACCATGAAATCACTCTGACCTCCCCTTCTGTCTCCTTCATCCACTGTTAAGGATGTTTGGGACTACATTGGACTCACCTGGGTAATACAGGATAATCTTCTTACCTTGTGGTCCACTTATTAGCAACTTAATTCCACCTGCAACCTTGATTTCCTGTTGCCATATAACCTAACACAGTCACAGTTTCTGGGAATTAGGACGTGGGCATCTTTGTGGGGACATTATTCTGCCTTTCACAGGCATCTGCCTTCCACAGTACCTGTCTCAGAGTCGCTAGGAAAACAGTTTCCTCTCCTCGCTAAGCATGTGACCCTAGCCAAGTTTCTGGTCACTTTGGTTTCCTCCTCTAAAATCAAAAGCGTTAGTCTAAGAAGATCTTTAAGATCTATAACTTTATGGAGATATAACAGGGCCATTACAAGATTAGCTTCTGTCTTGTGCAATACAATCTTCAAAACACTTGCCCACATTTTGTCTCATTTTATCCTCACATCAATCCTGGGAAATATACAGGAAACATGCTGCTGTTATCTCCACTTTGTAGAAGTGTAACCTGATAACAAGAAGTTAAACGATTTGTCCAAGATCACACAATTAAAACATGACAGTCCTGGTTTCAAATTAGAGTCTTCTGATAAAACATGCCCTAAGTGAAAACCTTTTCTGAAAACCATGGACAAGTACACACGGGGAGGATGGGAACTGACACACACCACTACCCCCAGCACCATTCAGTCAAATCCCAGTTTTATCTAAGTAATGAGGAACAGCAATGGCAGATGCTAGTCTCTGAAGATAAGGTAGGATGCTGGGCCCTTCCCCTTTGATTCCTGTCCTCTGTTGGGGTGTGTCCCATTGAATGTCTTCTCTTACATCTATATTCCTTCCTTGCTGTGAGACCACATGCTGTCAGCAGAGTCCTGGCTCTAAATCAAGGAGAAATAGTCATGAGCCTCTAGCTGGGGAAGGAGGGCAGGAGAGTCTCATGTCCTCTGCACAATGCCACCAGGTGGTCTAAAGGCCCCCCTGCTTATGCACGAGAATAGTCAGCTATGGGAGCTGCCTTCCGTTCTCCTATGTCAAATCCCATGGAAGGGAAAATACAGTCAGTGAAGACATTTTCTAAGAAACAAGGAAGAAAAGAACTGAGAAAGCTCACCTGAAGGTCTTTGAGATGCAGTGGGCATCTGTAGCTTTTGGCCCCTAGTGTCCACCACCACATCGCAATGTCTTGAAGAACAAACCCTCACCCCATGTTCAGGCCATGTACTTGCCCCATCCTCCACCCTCTGCTCCAAGCTCACAGAATTAACTCCTTCCGCAAGTATAGTACAACCTCCATCACTGACCACCTCTCTACATTGACCACCTCCTCAACTTGACCTAATTTCCATAACTGGGACATGCACCACGTGTACTTCTCAGTACAGTGGGCCTAGTTCCTTATGTTGACCACCTATGTATGTTGACCAGTTTGTTACAGTCCCTAGGGTGGTGAACTTACAGAGGTTCTACTACATTCACTAAGCACCTAATATGGGCTCTAGACATGGAAGATCCTCAACAAGCCAGACAAGGCCCTTGCTGTCATGGAGCTACCAAATAACCAAATGAAAGTGAACAACATACTTTTCAAAAGCATTATGCTCTATGAGAAAATAAAATAGGGTTTTTGTTACCAAGAGGGACCAAGGGTGTTACCTGAACTTTCAATTACATGTTTGCTGAGTTTTTTGTTTAAGCCTGCTTGAGTCAGGCTTCCTATTGTTGACACCCAGGGAGTCTCCTGTGTTCACGTCCTAACACAGGTGCTCTTCATGTCCCACGTGCTGAGATTCCATGAAATGGTACTGCCCACAGAGTGACAGTGTGCTGCCTGTCTAAGACCTCTGTGTCATTAGAAAAAGGCAGATGGAAAGAACCCAGAACCAGCACCCAGAACCTCAAGATCAGCACTAATTAGCCAAGTATCTTTTACCTGGGCTGGAGGGTTTCCTCATGGTAAAAAGGGAGTGGGAGGTTCACCAGTTACTCTCCCTGAGTCATCCCACCTTCACCATTTTATGTCCTATGCTCTGTATGATCAGAGCTTCTCAGACTTTCCATTATAACTGGGAAATGGGTACTCTCAACCTGGTATCCATCACACTGCATGTCTCTACTAAAAAGCTGCAAAACAAGCATCTAACATTTGATCCAGATCCAGATCCTATCGTCAGGGGAGATCCAAACTGCATGCTCAGCAAAAGCACTGCCTTCTGCAAACACACACTCCAGTCCTAATGAAAGCTAGTGATTTGGAATGATGCTGATTCTACCTGAAAAAGTCACAATGGGCTTTCAGGAGTTCTACCTCTCTTTGGGCAAATTTCATTTGGTTTAGAGGCATTCATGTACTTTTCTGAAGGTCTATCACTTATGACACCAATATATCTGTGGCTATGTCAGAATTCAACTAGCGTAAAACCCCCTTTAAAAAATAATTACATTCACATGATGCCTTTTTAAAAAGACATACAATGGGGCAGTGCCTATGGCTCAGTGGGTGGGGCGCCGGCCCTTTATACTGAGGATGGCGGGTTCTAACCCAGCCCCAGCCAAACTGCAACAAAAAATAGCCGGGTGTTGTGGCGGGTGCCTGTAGTCCCAGCTACTCCGGAGGCTGAGGAAAGAGAATCACCTAAGCCCAGGAGTTGGAGAGTGCTGTGAGCTGTGATGCCACAGTACTCTACCAAGGGCAATAAAGTGAGACTCTGTCTCTAGTGTATGGTGCCCCATGATCACCTTAATGTACTCAGCTATGATTTAATAAAAAAAAAAAAAAAAGACATACAATGAAGTTTACACTCTACCCTTGCCCATTCAAGCCTTAAAGGGAAACCATTGTTAATTTGTTATATATCTTTCCGGAATTTCTTACACACAGATGCACACATAAATACAGTTGACCCCAAACAGGATGAGATTTAGGGGTGCCAACTGCCCACACCGTGGAAAATCTGTATAACTCGACTCCCCCCAAACTTAATTACTAATGACTTATGGCTGACTGTAAGCCTTATGGGTAACATAAATAGTCAATTAACACATGTGTTTTACGTTACAGGTACCATAGGCTGTATTTTCACCATAATGTAAGCTAGAGAAAGAAAATGTTACTAAAAATCATTAGAAGCCCGTAGACAATCTAATACACACCCACACAAGAGAAAACCTCCATTCAAGATGGGGGAAGGGGGACAGAGAGGGGGGAGAGGAAGGAGAGGGACTGGTGTGCTCCCACTTAATCGGCACAATGTCAGGGTGTATGGCACACCTGGGGCTGGGGCACAGCCACCACAGAGACTTTGCCTAGCAAATGCAAACACTGCAACCTAATTCTTCATACACTCGAATTAACCTGCAATTTAAAAAAAAAAGGAAAAAGAAAATCATAAGGAAGAGTAAATGTATTTCTTATGCATTAAGTGGCAGTGGATGCCTATCAGGTCTTCATCCTTGACAGGGATCTTCACACAGAGTAGACCACCGAGGAGGCGAGGGTGGTCTTGCTGCCTCAAGAACGACAGAGGTGGAAGAAAATCTGCATCTAAAATATAAATGGATTCCCCCAGTTTAAACACCTGTTGTTCAAAGACCGCCTGCATTTATTCTAATTTCTTTTTTTTTAAATTATAGACCAATACCTTTAATGAATATAGATGCAAACATATTCTTTTTTTTTTTCTTTACATTTATTTTTATTTTATTTTATTTTTTTTATCATAGCTATGTACATTGATATGATCATGGGGCATCATACACTAGTTTCACAGACCGGTTGACACGTTTATATCACACTGGTTAACATAGCCTTCCTGGCAATTTCACAGTTATTGTGTTAAGACACTTACATTCCACTTTTGGGAAGGGGGAAAGGGAGGGGA
>CAUYPK010162803.1:0-14147 GCA_963574355.1 Loris lydekkerianus | reverse complement strand
TCCCTCCTCAGAAGCAGCATAACAAAATCCAAACTTGGCAAAGAGCCACAGTATACAAAATAATGATAAGAGGCAAAGAGCCGCATTTATTTTGGCCGGGAGCCGCATGCGGCTCGAGAGCCGCGTGTTCGCCACCCCTGTTCCAAGTCCTTTGGAATCCTATAGCTCTGCAGTCTATTTCTATTTCCGAATGCACGGTGCCCGGCAGTGTGCTAGACACAAATGGGACCAAAGAAAAATATAATATTTCTCTCATTATAGGGGAGGCAGATCTTTTCCACCTTAGGCAATTAGCCAAAAATTTGGAGAAAAAATGTTTTAATGTATAGATGGTAATATCCCTTACTTTTGTAAAGGGAATATCTTTTACTAGCTGGCCAGCGGTACACAGCTCTGTGCACTGAATCGGAGTGAAGGGGGAGTCTGCAGGTAACAGGGAGTAGTATGAGTTTTCCTGGCAAAGGATGAGGCCTACCTTTATCTGCTGGTGGAACGAATGAGCAACCAAAGGCACCTTTGGTGTCCCCTGACCTCCCTACCTCCTAAGTCCTATTAAAAAATGTCCATTTTACTTACTACTTTGGACCACTCATTTAATTATGTATTTAAAAAAATTTTGTTTAATGCACTCTGAAAACCATGCTGAAAATACCAAAATGATAAACATAAAATTTAGCCTCAGGGGTCTTACATTGTGGTAGGGATGGAAGACAAGTGACCAGTAAGCACTGGACAGTATGAAAAGCAGGAAGACAGACAGACAGTAGCGGGTTGGGAGTGCACAGGCGATCGGCACCTGACCTGAGATTAATAAGGTGTTCTTGGCAGAGAGGTGATGAGTTGAGACATATTCTGGGAATCTCATTTAGTTCAGGAGCGTTGGGATGTAGAATGGTGTGTGGCAAAGACCAGGCTGGAAACCAAGCAAGCAGATGCCATGTAATGAGAAGGACATGAAAATCCTCTCTAAAATGCATATTTTGAAGGGAAAAATAAATTTGAGTTATCATCTATTTACACCTTGCATCAAATCAGCAAATATGTTAACTTCTGTTAAATGCATGGCAAACAGGATACATATGTTTCCATGTAGCCTTGGAAAGAAAAAAAGGTTGGTAAGGCTTTACGTAGCTGGGAGGGCCACCTGAAGACATTGAACCTAGGGATCTTAGAGGGAATGGGTTTCAAGAAAAGGAAGCAGCATAGCTCTAACTTACTTTACCCCAGCACTTTAGAACATAGATACTTCAATTCCCCTAATATGAAAGTTTCTGTTGGCAAACCACTACTCCATTTATTCATTAATTTAACATAATCTTTTAAATGTCCAGTCAATACTAGGCTCCAAGATGCAAGCTGAAAGACTTTGGAAACACCCTGAATCAGTGAGAACCCAGACTGGAGTACCTGACCTGGCTCCTGGCTCGGTCCTCCCTGATTTCTCCCTTTCCAATGTTTTATCCAGGTCCCAACTGGCCAGTTGCCATTGGCAGTTCCAAGGGACTCTGCCCCTCTGTGTCTCAGGCAATGTGATACAGAAATACAAAGGCAGATAATATGCAGCTCTTTCATTTAAGATCTTCATTTCCCAGAAAAAGGAATAAATCTACAAGCAGGAAATTCTAGTACAAAGTGATTAGGGCTCTAAAAATGGGCTGGGTGAATTGGAAGGCAGAGTAGAGACAATGTAGGTAGAGAGACCAGTGGTCGAGAAGGGAGGGGGGGGAAGAGGTGGGAGTGGACAGAACAGGGCGGGTTTCAGACATGAAGAGTTCTCCTGCTTTAGATCATGGCCATAACTTAATACTGGATTTTTTTTTTTTTTTTTTTTGAGATAGAGTCTCACTCTGTCACCCAGGATTGAGTGCCATGGTGTCAGCCTAGCTTATACCAACCTCAAATTCCCAGGGTCATTAAATCCCCCTGCCTCTGCCTCTCAAGTAGCTGGGATTACAGGTGTCTGCCATAATGCCTATCTAAGTTTTTCTACTTTTAGTACAGATGGGGTCTCACTCTTGTTCACACTGGTCTCAAGCTCCTGAGCTTTTTACCTTTTTACCTTTTTACCTTGACCTCCCAGAGTGCTAGGATTATAGCCTGAGCCACCATGCCTAGCCCTCAATGCTTATCAATACCTGGATCACATTTGCCTTCTAGTGATTTCTTCTGCAAAATGCTAAGGTGTTAAATCACAAGGAGTAGAAATCAGCTTGAGATTTATGAATTTTTTCTCAAATGTTACCAAGCCAGGAGATCCAGGTTTATGGAGGAGCTGTGGTAGTTCCTGAAGTTCCTAGGACTCAGTGATGGAACGATCCAAAGGTCAGACCTGGAATCCACCATAGTTCCTATCTACTGCCCATCTCACAGCCACACCGTTGCAAATTTTTCTTTAACAGCACAATTTTGAGCAACTCTATAATATTATATTATAGTATTGGTGGGAGAGAGGATGATTATTATCCTGGGGAATTTAATCTCTCTTATCGTACCTTACGAGGCAGCACACCATGTGCCGACTGAGGCTCCAGCATCTCTAAACATTCTGTGCCTGTATCACCCACATCACAGCTTGTCAGCACTAGATGACAAAGCCTTGGACTCTGTCTTAATTTAGGGTCATTTCTGTTAGTATTTAAAAGTGTCACTAAAAGTATTATTATATTTACAATGGGCAGAGGAATCTTTGAATTTCAGCAGCCTGTAACTCACATATCTTGATTAGTTTCATGTTGAGAAAGAACAACTGGTTCATCCTTAGCACACGCTGTGACAGGAAGATAATCTACATGTTTATAAGAGGGGGCACTATTGTTTTCATCGGTGAAATGTCATGGTTAGAGTTAAACCCAAGACCACATAGTATCATGCCACTTCTTCTCTGCTGCTTTCCTCTTCTGCATCTTTCACACATTCCAATATAACAGAAGAGGAAACACACTGAAAAGTACATGAAAGGACTTTCCATTCCACACCAGGGCCAGGCTGTTGCTCTTGACATCAAATGTCATAAATGACACAGACACCATCAAGCAGCATTTAAACTCATTTGCACAGAGTAAAAGGTTCTTTATCAGAGCTCTAGAATTACAGTGTGAGTGCCACATCTGGCTTTAGAGGTTTAGCACTGTTATTATGATACAAAAGCAAATCAAAACCACCCTGAGATATCACCTAACCCCAGTGAGAATGGCCACAGCCCAAAATCTCGAAACTGCAGATGCTGATGTGGATGTGGAGAGAAGGTAACACTTTTACACTGCTGGTGGGACTGCAAACTAATACAACCTCTTTGGAAGGAAGTATGGAGAACCCTCAAAGAACTCAATCTAGACCTCCCATTTGATCCTGCAATCCCATTACTGGGCATCTGCCCAGAAGGGAAAAAATCCTTTTACCATAGGACATTTTCACTAGATTGTTTCTCACTGCACAATTTACAATCACCAAAATGTGGAAACAGCCTAAACACCCCCCAACCCAGGAATGGATTAACAAGTAGTGGGATATGTATACCATGGAATATTATTCAGCCATTAAAAACATGGTGACTTCACATCCTTTGTATTAACCTGGATGGAAGTGGAACACATTATTCTTAGTAAAGCATCACAAGAATGGAGAAGCAAGAATCCTATGTATTCAATTCTGAAATGAGAACAAATAATGACCTAGTACACAGTGAGGGAAAGGGGAGAGCAGAGAGAGGGAAGGTGGGAGGAGGGTGAGGGGGTCACAGTGTGTGACATACCTCTTGGGGGGGACACAATTATAAGAGGGACTTTACCTAACAAACGCAATCAATATAACCTGGTTCTTTGTACCCTCAACCCCCACCCCTACCCCTCCAAAAAACCCACTTAGCAATTCTGACAGATGGTAGGGATGCGTCCTCAGGAAAGCGTGGTGTCTCAGGCAATACTCACCTTCCATTGTCTCTGCCTGGCCCTCCGATTCGTCCAGCCCATTTTTAGAACCCTAATCACTTTGTACCAGATTTTTCTGCTTGTGGATTTATTCCTTTTTCTGGGAAATGATGTTCTTAAATGAAAGAGCTGCACATTATCTACCTGTGTATTTCTGTATCACATTGCCTGAGAAATCAAGCTCTCCCAAGTAAGTTTCCCTATGATGTGTCAGAATCACTAAGCCTTTGTATCATAATACCAGTGCTCACCCTCTAAAACCAGGCATGGTGCTCACACTTGTAATCCTAGCGCTCTGGAAAGCTGAAGTGGGTGGATTGCCTGAGCTCAGGAGTTAGAAACCAGCCTGAGCAAAAGGGAGACCCCCATCTCTACTAAAAATAGAAAAACTAGCTGAGAGTTGTGAAGGGTACCTATAGTTCCAGCTGCTTGAGAGTCTGAGGCTAGGGGATTGCTAGTTAGAGCCCAGGAGTTTGAGGTTGCTGTGAGCTAGGCTGACTCCACAGTACTCTACTCATGGTAATAGAATGAGACTTCTCCCAAAACAAAACAATGAAGACAGCTTACAGTAATATTATAGTAGGATTATAAATTTAATTTGTCTACCATCCTGTGCTAGTGCTTTTATTGCTAATGTTACTGCTACTAAAATAAATAGCTAACATTATAATTATTCCTTATATAATGCCTTATAGTTACTAAAAATTACCTGTTTTTTAATATAGTGGCAATGTAAGTTGTTTCTGAAAGAGTTTTTATACAATTTTATAAGATGTCCTCAATGTTCAGTGTTTTCTAGAATACCTAAATTGTTAATACTCTGGTGGCTATTTTTTTCATTCACAAAATTAAATAAAGCAAAAAGTTGAGTCTGGTGCAGTGGCTCATTCCTGTAATCCTAGCACTCTTGGATTACAAGGCAGGTGGATTGCTTAAGCTCAGACTAGTTCCAGAAAAACAAAACAAATCAAAATAACAGAAAACCCATTTCAATGTTTTCTCAGGACAAAAAAATGGAGGGGAAGGTGTAGACAATCTGATTCCCTTCCCTGCACCATACACACACAAAAATATCTGTCACAATTTCTAGACCGTGAAAATGTTTACTGGTCCAGCCCGCTTTTTTTCTTTTTGAGACAGAGTCTCACTCTGTTGCCCCCAGCTAGATAGAGTGCAGTGGCATCATAGTTCACAGCAACCTCAAACTCCTGGGCTCGAGAGATCTTCTTGCCTCAGCATCCTGAGTAGCTGGGGCTACAGGCGTGATCCACCCTGCCCAGCCAATTATTCTATTTTTAATAGAGATGGGGGTCTCATTCTTCCTCAAACTGGTCTTGAACTCCTGAGCTCAAGCAGTCCATCTGCCTTGGCCTCCCAGAGTGCTAAGATTACAGGCGTGAGCCACCGTACTTGGCCTGGTAGACTTTATTAATAGCATATTTTTTCTTAATTACACTATTCATTGTGATGAGAACCAGCAGGATGGAATTTTGTGTGCATGTGTTGGGGGTGTCTATGAGTGCTTATGGTGAGTGAAATGTGAGTGATTTGGGACATACTGAATATTAAGTGTCAGCAATATTATAAAATTATTCTGATGGCATTTAAGTTGAAAATACATTTTTAAAATTTTTAAATAGCTCCATAAAATATACTGGAAATTGACTTTTAGAGATTAAGCATGTAATAAGCAAATAGCAAATGCTAGTTGAATGATGTGAAATCAAGAGCTCTGTGTTTCAGGGGGAAAAAAAAATGACAACTATAAAAGCAAATAGAGTTAATCCAAGAAAAATCTATTCACTTTTTAGGTCAGAAGTCCTCACTGGTTTCCAGTTGCCTATTAAAAAATCTGAACTCCTCTGTGAGAGGGGTATTGAAGTCCCCTGTTACGATGGTGTTATAGGATATCATATTGCTCAAACTAAGCAAAGTCTGTTTTAAGAATCTGGAAGCATTTAAATTGGGTGCATAAATATTTAGAATTGAAATGTCTTCTTGTTGTATTTTTCCCTTGACCAATATGAAGTGACCATCATTGTCTTTTTTGACTTTAGTTGCTTTAAATCCACATGTATTTGAAAATAAGATTGCAACCCTTCTTTTCTTCTGAATTCCATTTGTCTGAAAATTGACTTCCAACCTTTAACTCTGAGTTTTAATTTGTCTTTTGACATGAGGTGTGTTTCCTGCAGACAGCAAATAGATGGCTTCTGTTTTTTTTTTTTTTTTTTTTTTTTCCAATAAGCCAATCTATGCCTTTTCAGTGTGGAATTAAAGCCATTGATGCTTATTGAGATAATTGATAAGTGTGGTAGCATTCTATTTAACTTATTTTGTGAAAGTCCATTACTTACTTTTGTCTTTTGCATCATTGTGGAAACTAGGTTCTGTCCTTTAATTTCTGGATGTTTACTTTGCTGAAGGTCTAGTGTGGTGGTCAGTATGTAGAACAGGTTGAAATATTTTCTGTAAGGCTGGTCTTGTGACAAATTTTCTCAATGTTTGCTTGTCAATAAAAGATTTGTTTTCTCCATCAATTTTAAAGCTTAACTTAGTGGGATATAAAATTCTGTGCTGGAAGTTGTTCTGTTACAGTAGATTAAAAACAGATGACCATTGTCTTCTGGCTTGAAAAGTTTCATTAGAGAAGTCTGCAGTGACCCTGATATGTTTGCCGCTGTAGGTCAGTTGGCGCTTATTCCTGGTAGCTTGTAAAGTCTTTACTTTTGTCCTGAATTTAGATAGATTCATCACAATGTGCCTTGGAGAGCTCTATTTGAATTGAGTTGACCAGGGGACCGATATCCCTCTGAAAGGAGTATTTCAGAATTGTTGGTGATATTAGGGAAATTTTCATTTATAATATTCTCTAAAATGGCTTCCATTCTTCTGGGGCATTCTTCTTCCCCTTCTGGGATACCTATAACTCATATGTTTGAATGCTTCATAGAGTTTCATAATACTGTCAGTGAATGTTCTGCTTTCTCTCTCTTTTTTTCTGCCTCTTTAACTATCTGAGTTATCTCAAGAGCTTTATCCTCTACCTCTGAAATTCTTTCCTCTGCATGATCTAATCTATTGTTGACACTTTCTATTGCATCTTTAAGTTCCCTAATTGACTGCTTCAGTTGCTTCAGCTCTGCTATATCCTTTTTATATTCTTTGTATCTTTCATCTCTTATTTGATTCTGTTTTTGGATTTCCTTATGGTTATTTTCTACTTTCTCAGCAATTTCCTTCATTGTTTTCATCATCTGTATTTTAAATTCCCCTTCTGTCATTTCTAACATTTCTTTATATGAGGAGTCACCTGCTGTAGCTACCTTGCGATCCCTAGAAAGGGTTACTCTGAGCTGGTATTTCATAGTTACCAGGATTTTTCTGCTGATTCTTCTTCATGAGTGCTTTTTTGTATCTGTTTTCTTACTCTAATTATTCTTTCACTTCTTCTTGCTCTTTAAAGTTTTAATGAGTTCTTTTAGTAGGGGACCGGAAGGATGAGAAAATTGAAGAGCAAGAGGGGAAAAAAGATTTTAAAAAGAAAGAAAAAAGAGAATGAAGAGGGGGTGAGTAATAAGAAATATTGACAAAAAAAGAAAAGGCACTGAAAGAAAGAAACAGGAGAAATATAGGTGTATAGAAGGGTACTATGACCCAACCTTAAAGACCCCCAACCTCGGGGGGTGCTGGGTTGGATGATTCTCTTGAGGTCAACAGCTCTTTGCCAGCCACATCAAACACAGTACCCCACCTCCACCTGGAAGAGAAGAAAGCCAAAAATACTATACGTCAAACCAAAACAAACAAGCAAGAACCCTTATGGGGTAACACTGGAGGAAAATAAAACAAATAATAGGGGCAGAAACCCTGGCAAAAATGAAATTCTAGTTGTTAAAGAAGGCAAAAATGAAAAATTGTATTTAAACTAAGATAGTAAAGGGGAAAAAAAGGTAAAAAAAAAAAAAGAAAGAAAGAAAGAAGAAAGAAAGAAAGAAAGAAAGAAAGAAAGAAAGAAAGAAAGAAAGAAAGAAAGAAAGAAAGAATACCAGGAAAAAATGTCAAAATTAAGAAAAAAAAAGAGCAAACAAAAAAATCAAAACTCACTTCCCCCCTCAAAAAAAGAAAAAAAAACCCCAAAACTGAAGAACCAAATTATATATATATATTGCTGAATAATGTCCGGGCAGCAGTTGATCTTCTGAGGTATAAGATGTTAATCACAATGTTAATACAGCTGTACGAGATGGAGACTCGAAGCCTCTGCTGATCTCTCAGATACTGCTGGCTTAGGAGCCCAAAAATGTCCTCAGGTCACTTTAAAAATACTCCAAACTATGAACCTTGGCCAAGCAGAATCTTTCCAAGGAAAGCACTTATTCCTGGGATCTCTCCCAGTTTGGCTGCCTGCTTATCCAGTGCACCAGGTCCAGATTCCCACTATGCCCCTGAGGGCCAAGGCTGTTAATCTGCCACACTTGGAACAACACACTTCCCCAGTGTCTCAGTGCCCTCCTTTTGGCAGCTCAGTCACTAGATTGCTTGCACAAGGTCTCCCGGCTGATCTCTGCACTGCAACACAGAAGGGCAGCTCTCCCAAAGCAGCTAAGTGGGAAGCCCACAGCTGAACAACATTAGCTCCTTTCCAACTCAGTGTCTCAGACTGGGGCCCCAGACAATGCCCAAAGTCATCTGCACACATTGGCCCAAGATCTCCCAAGGCAGTTCAATTGAGTGCCCAAGTCCAAGAAAACCAAAACAGCCCACAGGTAAGACTTTTCCTGCTTGCAGTCCTGATGTTGCTATGGGTACAGCTTCAGGCATCCTCTGACCAAACAAATACACCTACCACTTCCCAGATTTTCCACCACTTCTGTCCTCTTCATGGGGTCCAGAAGTCTCTCACCAGCTCCCTGTGTCACTAAAAGGAATTCTCTGGACAAAACCCACCAGCTAGAGATGCCTGGAGACTTCTCTCACCACTCTCACTGCATCCAGTTGCACAGAAGCTGTTACTTCAAGTCTCCATCTTTTTATGGCTGCATAGTATTCCATGGTGTACATATACCACAATTTCTTAATCCATTCATGGGTTGATGAGCACTTGGGCTGTTTCCATGTCTTGGCTATTATGATTTGGGCTGCAATAAACATCTGGTGCAAGTGTCTTTGTTGTGAAATAATTTTTGATCATCTGGGTATATACCTAGTAGAGGAAATGCAGGATCGAATGCTAGGTCTACTTTTAGTTCCTTGAGTGTTCTCCAAAATTCTTTCCAAAAAGGTCGTATTAGCTTGCATTTCCACCAGCAGTGTAAAAGCATTCCCTTCTCTCTGCATCCACGCCAACATATGTACTTTTGGGATTTTGTGATGTGGGCCAATCTTACTGGAGTTAGATGATATCTCAAAGGGGTTTTGATTTGCATTTTTCTGATGATTAAGGATGATGAGCATTTTTTCATGTGTTTGTAGGCCATGTGCCTGTCTTCATCAGAGAAGTTTCTGTTCAAGTCTCTTGCCCACATAGAAATGGGGTTAATTATTCTTTTCTTATTGATTAGTTTGAGTTCTCTGTAGATTATAGTTATCAGACCTTTGTCAGAAGCATAACCTGCAAAAATCTTCTCCCATTCTGAAGGTTTTCTGTTTGCTTTACTTACTGTGCTCTTGACTGTGCAAAAGCTTTTTAGTTTGATCAGATCCCAGTAAAGAATTTTTGGTGTTGCTTCAATTGCCTGTGGGGTCCTCCTCATAAAATATTATCCCAGGCCAATTTCTTCAAGTGTTTTCCCTCCACTCTCTTCTAGTATTTTATAGTTTCATGTCTTATATTTTAAATCTTTTATCCGGTGAGAATCAATTTTTCTTAATGGTGAAAGGTGAGGGTTCAGTTTCAATCTTCTATAGGTCGCCAGCAAGTTCACCCAGCACCATTTGTTAAATAGGGAGTCTTCCCCCACTGAATTTTTTGACAGGCTTGTCGAAGATCAAATGATATTAAGCAGCTGGGTTCATCTCTTGATTCTCTATTCTGTTCCATACATCTAACACTCTGTTTTTGTGCCAATACCATACTGTTTTGATCACTATAGATTTATAGTATAGCCTGAAGTCTGGTAATGTGATACCTCCTGCTTTGTTCTTATTTCTGAGTAATGTATTTGCTATTAGAGGTTTTTCTGATTCCATATAGAATGAAGTACTATTTATTTTTTCAACTTCTGTAAATATGACAATGGTGCTTTAATAGGAATTGCATTAAATCTGTAGATTGCTTTGGGTAGTATGGATATTTTAACAATGTTGATTGTACCCAGCCATGAGCATGGCATATTTTTCCATTTGTTAACATCTTCAGCTATTTCTTTTCTCAGAGTTTCATAGTTCTCTTTATAGAGATCTTTCACGTCCTTTGTTAGGTAAATTTGCAGATATTTCATCTACTTCGACACTATTGTAAAAGGAATAAAGTCCTTGACTGTTTTTTCATCATGAATATTGTTGGCTTATATAAATGTTACTGACTTGTAAGTATTGATTTTGTATCCTGAGACATTGCTGTCTTCCTTGATCACTTCTAAGAGTTTTGAAGTTGAGTCCCTGGGATTTTCCAGGTATAGGATCATGTCATCAGCTAAGAGTGAGAGTTTGATCTCCTCTGACCTATTTGGATACCCTTGTTTGTCTTCTCTTGCCTGATTGCGATAGCTAAGACGTTCATTACTATGTTAAATACCAGTGGAGAGAGTGGGCATTTTTGCCTCATTCCTGATCTGAGTGGAAATGTTTTCTTTTTTTTTTTTTATTTTTATTAAGTCATAGCTGTGTACATTGATATGATCATGGGGCATCATACACTAGTTTCACAGACAGGTTGACACATTTACATCACACTGGTTAACATAGCCTTCCTGGCAATTTCACAGTTATTGTGTTAGACATTTACATTCCACATTTACTAAGTTTTACATATACCATTGTAAGATGCACAACAAGCGTATTCTCACCAATCCCCCTCCTTCCACCTACTTCCCTCCTCCCTCCCCCCCTTTCCACCTTCCCCCTATTCCTAGGTTGCAATTGGGTTATAGCATTCATGTGAAAGCCCTAAATTAGTTTCATAGTAGGGGTGAGTACATTGGATACTTTTTCTTCCATTCTTGGGATACTTTACTAAGAAGAATATGTTTCAGCTCCATCCATGTAAACACAAAGGAGGTAAAGCCATTTTTAAATTAGATTATTTTCTTTTTATTGAGTTGGCTTCTTATATATTCTGAATATGTAAGAAACCTCTTGTCAGATTTATAGTTTGGAAATATTTTCTTCTATTTATGGATTGTCTCTTTGATCTGCAGATCATTTCTTTTGCTGTGCAGAAGTTTTTAATTTGATGTAATTATTTGCTTATTTTTGATTTTGTTATCTCTGCTTTTAAAGCCTTGTTTTTTAAAAAAAAATCCTTTCCTAGGGACAGGGAAGGTCAAACTCTTCCTCTTTGTGGATGACATAATCTTATACCTGGAAAACCCTGGGGACTCAGCTACAAAGCTCTTAGAAGTGATCAGGAAATACAGTAACATCTTGGGGTACCAAATCAATGTTCACAAGTCCATAGCCTTCATATATGCCAATAATAGTCAACCTGATAAGAAAATCAAATACACAATACCTTTTACAGTAGCTGCAAAGAAAATGAGATACCTAGGAATATCTAACTAAGGACATGAGAGATCTCTACAAAGAAAACTATGAAACCTTCAGAAAAGAAATAGCAGAAAAAAAATTACAAATGGAAGAACATATCATGCTTGTGACTGGGATGAATCAATATTGTTAAAATGTTCATACTACCCAAAGTGATCTAAATGTTTAATGCAATCACCATCAAAGTACCAATGTCCTGCTTTGATAAACATGAAAAAATAGTACTTCATTTCATATGAAACCAGAAAATTAATCCTGAATAACCAATACAAATTTATAAAATAAAAGCAAATCTGAAAGTATTATATTACCAGACTTCAGATTATATTACAAGTCTACAGTGATCAAAACAACATGGTACTGGCAGAAAAATCGAGCTATAGATCTATGAACTAGAAGAGAGAACCTAGAGATGAACCCAGACACATATCACCATTCCATCTTTGATAAACCAAACCAAATCATGAACTAGGGAAAAGACTTTATAGAGCTCTTTCACGTCCTTTGTTAGATAAACTTCCAAATATTTCATCTTCTTTGGCACTACTGTGAATGGAATAGAGTTATTTACTGTTTCTTTCAGATTGACTATTATTGGTATATATAAAGGCTACTGATTTACGAATGTTGGTTTTGTAACCTGAGACACTGCTGTATTCCTTGATTGCTTCTAAGAGTTTTGTAGAAGAATCCCAGGTGTTTCCCAGATATACATGTCAGTTTTGATGCCATCTTCATGGAAACTGCAAAAGTTGTGAATGTGTGCATGTATGTATTACATCATCAATTTTTACTATTTAGCTTGTGAAGTAGCTGTCCATTTAGTGGCTTTCTTCCAGTATTGTCCTTTGTTAGCTATAAGAGAGTATTGGAATGAACTGCACCTACTGGTCCCCTAGAGAAATCTGTGTGCAAAAATGAATGCTGTAATTTGTGGAGTTAAATGGAGATGAGATCCTACATAGTTATCTCTCTACATGTACCTGTTTATACTTATGAAGCAGGTGCAGATGGAAATCTCTTTAGAAGGTAGTAACTACAAAATAATAGAAGTATTAATTGTCTATGGTTAGTTTGACATTTGTATTTCCTAGCTCACAGCAACCTCAAACTCCTGGGTTCAAGTGATCCTCTTGCCTCAGCTCCCCAAGTAGCTGGGACAACAGATGCCCACCACAATGTCTGGCTAATTTTTTTTTTTTCTATTTTTAGTAGAGATGGGAGTCTCACTCTTGCTTAGGCTGGTCTTGAACTCCTGAGCTAAAGCAATCTACCATCCTCAGCCTCCCAGAGTACTGAGATTACTAGGCATGAACCACCATGCCTGGCCACCGAAATACTCCTTTAGGAGAGTTAGAAATTAATCCTGAGGCAATGAAAACATAGTATCAAAATAAATATATGCTCAATGAAACTTGTTTTAAAAAAATCCTACAAATGCATAAGGAAATAGCTTAAAAATCATAGAGATACAGGCAAAATTAATAAGCAGACCTTTTACAAACAAATGTTTAAAAGGGGATTACATATGTACACACACACACATATATATAATATAAATATATATATATATATATAAATTTGTTGATTTCATTGATTTTTTTTCCAGAGGGCAAATTGGATCTACATAAAGAGGTAACCACATGCCTAATAGAATGATGAAACTGAAACACTAAGGAAATGTTAATTGTTGGTGAGGCTGGGAGCAGCCAAACTCAGCACTTGTGTATGCCAAAAATTAAAAGAGGGGGGGAGGAGACAAGATGGCGGACTGAAGCCAGCTTTCCACAGAAGCTCCCATCCAGGAGAGTTAAGGGACAAAAAATTAGTAAGTAACCTGGAGGATTCAAGCTGTACCAAGAGAGAAGGTTGAAGAACACACATCAACACCGCTGAGGTGAGCTGAGACCACAAGGACACAAACAAAAGGTACAAAATCCATGACCAAGTGGACAGGAGTCCCCCCTCCCCCACGAGACTGGCTTAAGAGCCCCACAAACAAAAGGGCAGAAATTAAAGGCCCTCCCACTTCACTTCACGAAAGTGACCTTCTAAAAACTGGACCTACCTCCCCTACTAGGGTGCCATGGTTCTCCCCTGCCAGGCATAAAACTGTATAAAACTAAATATCTTTCCCAGCAATCCAGCACTCCCCTCCACTCACATGGAGGTCTGGAGGTCTGTCCCCCAGGAGTTTGGATTCTTGGGTGATTTATTGAGGGGTGTGGACAGAACCCAAGTTGTGACTGATCAGCGCTGACTCTGAGGCACGGGAGTGAGGAGCACATGGCTGAGACAGTGTCACGCCACGGCGGCACTTCCCTGCGGCACTTCCCTGCGGCACTTCCCTGCGGCAGGGTGCACTAGCCCTCTTTGAGCAGCAATACAGCCAGGCATAAAACTGAGTGAAACTGTAGCTTCCCCGTTTGAAGCACTGAGCTCCCAGCACTCCCTCCCCATTCTCACTCAGGGGTCTGGGGGCCTGTCCCCCAGGAGTTCAGATTCTTGGGT
>CAUYPK010162802.1:0-74414 GCA_963574355.1 Loris lydekkerianus | reverse complement strand
GGGTTTTTTTACCAGTGGTTAGCTGTGGGAGGGGGGTGGGGGGTGTGATTAAGTTTTCAAAAAACACCAGTTGTCTACAATCTAAACAACTCAAAAAAAAAAAAAAAAAAAAAAAAAAAAAAAAAAAAAAAAAAAAAAAAGCTGTGTATCAAGTAAGACACATCCACCCTTACCTAATCAGGAGGCTGAGGCAGGAGAATCATGAGAGCCCAGGAATTTCAGGTTGCTGTGAGCTGTGATGCCACAGCACTCTACTGAGGGCCACAAAGTCAGAATCTATCTTAAACAAAAGAAAAAAGAGGCACGTATTGGGAAAAACGGGAAGAATGATTATTCTTGGAAATTAACTCTATAGCAAGAAGTTACCTAAAATTTTCTTCAGAAATGTACACTCCATTTTTCTCAGGGGCTGCAGCAAGATCTCTCTTCAGGTGCTATATTTCTTCCATATATTCCTACACAAGAGAAATGAGGTAGATGTCAATTTATTAGGTTGTTTCAAAAGTTTTGTCCATTTTAATGTCATGTATTTTTGTAGCTCCATATCGCAATAAATATTTATTCTACTGTGTTGTGATATATACGGATCGATGGAGAATTTTGTACTCTATACATTGATGCTGTTCATTTTTTCTACTTTTAATTTTTTTTATTCTTTTTGGCCTATTACTATATGATGTCATTAAGCAATTTTCGGCCAATTTTTCTCTACGAATTCAAATTGAACCAAAACGCTGCCGAAACAGCCCGAAAAATTAACCAGTCATTTGGCAATGATAGTGTTAATAAACGCACTGTTCGACGTTGGTTTGCAAAATTTCGTTCTGGAAAGTTTAGCCTCGAAGATGAGCCCCAAAGTGGTCGATCTAGAGTAATCCAGGACGAGGATTTGAGGACCCTAGTGGAGACTGACCCATCACAAACGGTGCGTGGGATGGCGGAAGAACTGGTTGTCAGCTCCCATGTGGTTTTTGATGGTTTAAAACATATTGGAAAGGTTAAAAAGCTTGAAAAGTGGGTGCCCCACGATTTAAACAATCGGCAGAAATTGTCACGTTTCGAGGTTTGTTCTTCATTGCTTTTGGGCAACCAAAATGATCCTTTTTTGGATCGGATCATCACATGTGATAAAAGGTGGATTCTCTACAACAATAGGAAATATTCAGGACAGTGTTTGGACACTGACAAGCCACCCAGGCACTTCCCAAAGGCGAAACCACACCAAAAAAAGATCGTGGTTCCTGTATGGTGGTCAGCAGCTGGTGTGATTCACTATAACTTTCTGCAACCAGGCCAAACCATCACAGCAGAGTCCTATTGTGAGGAAATTGATGAAATGTACCAAAAATTTCATCAGCAGCAGCCAGCACTGGTCAACAGAAGAGGTCCGATCCTGCTCCACGACAACACCCAGCCACACATCTCTCAAATCACCGTCCGAAAATTAAAGGAATTGAGCGTCGAAGTTCTGCCCCACCCACCATACTCCCCAGACCTCTCGCCAACCAAATACCATCTTTTCAAGCACTTCGATAACTTTCTCACCGGTAGAACCTTTGCCAATCAGGACCTAGCAAAAACGGCCTTCGTTGACTTCATCGAATCCCGAGCACCCAATTTTTATGCCAACGGAATTAATCTGTTTGTGTTATGTTGGCAAAAGTGACTGTTTCAAATGGCGCTTATTTCGATTAAATTGAATAAATATTCACTGAGATATTACAGTTTAAAGTAGACTCATAAAAATGGACAAAACTTTTGAAATGACCTGGAGGCTGAGGCAAAGGGGATCGCTTGAGCCCAAAAGTTTGAAGTTGCCGTGAACCATGATGTTACAGCATTCTACCCAGGATGACAAAGTGAGACTCTGTCTCAAAATAAAAAAGCATATTGACAACAGTTATATCAGTTTTTTTTTTTTTTTTAAACTTGTTTTCAGCTCGGTGCCTGTGGCTCAAGCAGCTAAGGCGCCAGCCATATACACCTGAGCTGGCGGGTTTGAATCCAGCCTGGGCCTGCCAAACAATGACAGCTGCAACCAAAAAAAAAAAAAAACAAAAACAAATAGCTGGGCATTATAGCGGGTGCCTATAGTCCCAGCTACTCAGGAGGCTGAGGCAGGAGAATCGCCTAAGCGAAAGAGCTGGAGGTTGCTGTGAGCTGTAATGCCACAGCACTCTACCAAGGACAACAAAGTGAGACTCTGTCTCTAAAAAAGAGAAAAAATATATACACACGCAGTCACTCACATTCCCCTCTAATAATTCCATTGCCAGGAATCTTGCAAAGAGTCCGAGACAAAGAGGATTATAGCTGCATTACTTATATTTAGCATTTACAAACAAACTGGGAATCCATGTCACACACAGTAGTTTGGCTATAATGGGAAAAAAAAGATAATAGCAAGTGTTGAGAGTGTGGAGAAACTGGAACTCTTGTACATGGGTGGTGGGAATGTAAAATGGCACAGCTGGTGTGGGAAAATGGTTTGGGCTTCCTCAAAATGATATGCACAGAGGTATCATATGAACCAGCAATTCTGCTCGTAGCTATTTGCCCCCAAATAATTGAAACCAGGGACGCCAACCAATACTTGTACATGGATGTTCATTGCAACTCTATTCACAACGGCCAAAAGATGCAAATAACCCAAAAGTCCATGGACAGACGAATGGATAAACAAAATGTGGCATATCCATACCCAATGGAATATTATTTGGCCATAAAATGTAGCAAGCACTGACCCATGCTATAATGTGGACGAGCTGTGAGAGCATTATGCTAAGAGAAAGACACATGTTATTTCTTTCCATTTGTAGGAAATACCTAGAACAAGCAAATCCACACAGACAGAAAGCTGATTAGTGGTTGTCAGCGGCTGGGGAGGAGGGGTGGGGTTCCTTTTGGGGTGATGAAAATGTTTTGGAACTGGGTAGGGGCCGAGGTTGCAACACTGTGAACAGCTGAATACACTGAATTGTACGCTCTACTGTGGCTCATTATATGTTGTGTAAAGTTCACCTCAGTTTAAACAAAACCAAACCAGGAGCAAGCTAAAAAAAAAAACAAAAAAACCCAAAAAACCCCAGCTCTTCCATGCAAGCCCCCACCACGAGGCCGCTGCAAGTCAGGATACAGATGTTTAGTTTCTGATGCAGAAACACACTCATAGTATGTTTGTTGTAAGTGAAAAAGTAGGTCACAAAACTATGGAGTATAATTGCTCTTTTGTTTAAAATATGTCTTCATTTTCACAAGTGCCTAGAAACACATCTGAAGGGAATAACCAAAATATTTTTGCTTTTGGTTTTCCTGTATGTTCTAGTTTTTTTTTTTTTTTTTTTTAGACAAGAGTTTCATTCTGTTGCCCTGGGTAGAATGCTGTGGTATCATAGCTCACAGCAACCTCAAACTTGAGCAATCTTCTTGCCTCAGTTTTTCATTTTTAGTAGAGATGGGGTCTTCCTCTTGCTCAGGCTGGTCTTGAACTCCTGAGCTTAAGTGATCCACCTGCCTCGGCCTCCCGGAGTGCTAGGATTACAGGCATGAGCCACCATGCATGGTCTATGTGCTAGTTTTTTAAACAATGCAAAAACGTTCTTGTGTAAACAAAACACATACTAATTAGGGGGGAAAGATAATTTCTTAAAGAAGTTCACCCTGTTCCCTGGAAGCTCTCAGGAGACTCACTGAACACCTGCGGGCTTAGGCGCCTGAGCTCTTCTATCTACCAGGGGTAACAGGAGCAGAGGGGAGCTAGTGGGTCTGTATCCTTTCAATCTGTGAGCCCCCCTCCACGCTGAGTTCCCCCCAGGGACTTGTTCACTGCTGCCCCTCTATACACCCTCTGGCTGAAGGATCTGAGTTGAGGAATTAGAATTTCTGTTTGGACTTGTTTCCCACTACAGGAAGCAGCTGGATGGAGAAAACAGCCAAGTCAGCCCCTGGGGGCTCAGACTGCATCTCACACCCACTGGACAACCCTTCCCGAGGCCAGCCCCAGACCTGAGCTCAGGGGTGGAGTCCCAGGGTTCCCAAGGCTTCATGCTGCTGCTTCAACAGCTGGGCTGTTGGCAAGAGAGTGTCTCAACAATCCAGCAAGCCCTGAGCTCTCCTGTGGGAAATCCACCCCTTTCCCACCAACGGGCCAGTCCTGGGGCCAGGTTATTATGGACTAATTGGGGTCTGGAGCTGCACTGTTGACAGGGGAGGGTTTATTTATTTATTTACTTGTTTTATTTTTTTAGAGACAGAGTCTCTCTTTATCGCCCTCAGTAGAGTGCTGTGTTGTCACAGTTCACAGAAACCTCCAACTCCTGGGCTTAGGGGTTAGGCCTCAGCCTCCCAAGTAGCTTGGACTACTATTTTTTTTTTTTTTTTGTTGTTGTTGCAATTTAGTTGGGGCCTGGTTCGAACCTGCCACCCTCTGTATATGGGGCTAGTGCCCTACCTACTGAGCCACAGTCACCTCCCACATCTGTGGGTTTCTTGGGATATTCTCCTGGCAAATACCATGTCCTGGGTCAGGCCCTGGGGACCCTGATGGCTTCATGAGCTTTGTTAGATTCTCAGATAAAACACAGGACACTCAGTTAAATATGAATTTCAGATAAATGAACAGTTTTTTAGTATAAGTCCTTCCAAAATGATGCATCCTGCATATTTATTCGCTAAATCTGGCATGACTATTAGGCCTTGCAAACATGTGCATTCAAGAGAACACAGCTGCATGTGTGTATGTATGTGTGTGTAATTTAGTGCAAGAGCACACATGTACAAGTGTGTGCAAATGTAGGCTAGGTGAAGTGTGTCATCTTGTACCTGGATGCATGTATAAACATGTCTGTGTGTGAATGTGAACATGCATGTGTTTTCATGTTTGCACCCACATGTATGTCTGCCAAAGCACATGCAGTCTGGAAGTGCCAAATATGGGGACAGAGTACTATTAATAGGTGAAGGGAAGCTTAGGGATCTCCTGTACGGAACCTTACACCTGAGACAAGAGGGGTGGGCCTGTGGACACTGAGTGTGTGTATATGCGTGCATGGGTGTGTGAGTGTATGTGTGAGAGTGTGTGGGAGTGTGAACACAATCTCCCGGGAGCCTGGCAGGGCTCTCTGAGCACTCCCTGTCCCAGCTGCCCTCTTATTGTGACCCCCCTTTCACATGTGAGAAAGTCAGGTGGAGCGTGGCCAGGGCACCAGCCTGTGAGGGGCTGCCTGGGCCATGTGTGGTCACACGTGGCTTACATAAATGCCATGGGCCAGAGCAGGCGCCAGATGTTCCAGCTCTTCCTGGAGCCAGATGGCGGTGGATCTGGGGGTTCCTGGGTTTTTCCAGCTCCTGGCATCCCCTTCTCTGCCCTTTCTGGATATTCCCCAGGCAGGGCAGAGCTGGGGACATGGGGACCTTGTACTGGTTGTCTCAGCCTGGGAAGCTGCTTCCCCAGGGCAGGGCTGCAGGAAGCTACTATGAGGTCTGTGCATCTCCTCTGGGGTGGACTCCCGGCACAGTACTCTTCCCACACTGTCTGGAAGCAGCTTCCTGTGGCTGCTGTGACCCCTTGCTGCAAGCTAGTAGCTTAAAACAGCACATATTTGCTATCTGACAGCTCTGGAAGTCAGAAGCACACACCAGTCTTGGCAGGCTAGACGAAGGGGCCAGCAGGGCTACACTCACAATAGCCCTGAACACAATCTCCCGGGAGCCTGGCAGGGCTCTCTGAGCACTCCCTGTCCCAGCTGCCCTCTTATTGTGACCCCCCTTTCACATGTGAGAAAGTCAGGTGGAGCGTGGCCAGGGCACCAGCCTGTGAGGGGCTGCCATGCACGCATATACACAGCAGGGCTAGACGAAGGGGCCAGCAGAGCTACCAGGGGAGAACCCATTTCCTTGATGTCTCTGCCTGAAAGCCAGCTGCACGGGTCCTGTCTCATTCATATCACACACTCCGGCCTCTTCCCCATGTAAGGACGCCGTGATTCCACTGGGCTCGCATGGGGAATCCCTATTTAAGGTCGGCTGATTTGCAACCCAAATTCCATCTGTAACCCTGATTCCTCGATGCCTTGAGTCCCTTCCGCTGCCATGGCAAATTACCAAAGATTGGGTGGCTTATGAGTGACAGAAATCTGGAGGCTGGAGTGTGACATCAAGATGGTGGCACCCTTGGGTTCTGGAGAGGGCCCCATTCTGGGCAGAAGACCGCTGGCTTCTCCCTGTGTCCCCACACAGTGGAGGGGATGAAGCAGCTCTCTGGGCCCCTTTGATTAGGGGCACTGATCCCATTCATGAGGGCCCCTTCATGACCTATCACCTGTCAGAGGCCTCACCTTGGGATTAGGGTTCTAACATGAATTTTGGGGAGACACAAGTGTTCAGAGCACCATGTAGTATGTTCTCAGGTTCTGGGGATTTGGATGTGGACATTATCCTGTCCGCTGCAGCATTCCCCACCTGTTATCAGTTCCTCTCCAATCTTTGGTCAGGAGGGACGATCATCGTGTCAACCACATAGCTGCCTGCCATGGAGCCTTGCAGCCCTACCCTGCACCCCTGCTCCAGTTCCCAGCCCCAGGCCCCAGCAGTTCCAGTACTTGACCTGGGGGCTGTGCTAAAGACACACTCTTTTTTTTTTTTTTTTTGCCGTTTTTTGGCGGGGGCTGGGTTTGAACCCACCACCTCTGGCATATGGGGCTGGTACCCTACTCCTTTGGGCCACAGGCACCGCCCTAAAGACACACTCTTAATTCCCTTCATCTTGGGACAAGCAGGCTAGGCTGTGAGTGAGAGCCATGGGTGGTAAGTGAGGGCCATGTGTGGTGGGCTATGAGTAGCAGAAACTGGGGAGAGAAGCTCCACCCCCCCCAGACCTGGCCCCGCATTCCCACTGACCTGGAGAGGAAGCCGGAAGCCTGAAGCTGGCACTCTCCAGCTCAGCTGATGCCCCTGTGGGAGCAAACATCTCTCCGGAGGGCGGGGGGCAGGTTGGAAATGGGCATAACACACCCTAAAAATGCGCACCCCCGACGACCCTGTAATCCTGTTTCCGAGATTAATCACAGATGTTCACGAAGATGGAGCAAGTTTTCACCATGATGTGGTTTATAGCCACAAAAACTTGAAGCCTAAATAAAAATCTTGGGAACTTCTCCAGAGATGAAAGGAGTGAGGGGAAGGGATACCACAGGCAGAGATGGGGCCCACACGGAGTGGGGTCTCGACACTTTAGTACGTGACAGAGCAGGTTGTAGAACAGCACATGTGATTTCACGGCTGATAGGTGTGCACACAGACGGGCCACAGGGCTCAGGGTGTCTGCAGGGCTCAGAGTGTCTGAGGGGCTCAGGGTGGCCGAGGGGCATTCTCAAGGGGATGTGGCAGGAAGAAGATGGACTGACCGAAAGTTACCTGCTTGGTGCCCGTCTTTCCTGTTCTTGTGTTCTGCATGATCCTTTATCCTTAAAGTCCAGAAAGCCTCGGTGGTGGCCTGAGTGGGATCACAGCATGACCACAGGAGTGGCCTTCACCTCTCTCACAGACCATGAGTTGGGCAATTGTGGCTGCACTTTAGTTCCCAGGGACTGAGCTATGGTCCAGGGGCTGTGTCAGTGGAGGAGTGCTGGGACACGTCCTGAGGGCTGCCGCTCCCTGGAGGGTTTGTGGCACTGGAGGCCTGGAGCTGCTCCCTTGCCTGGGTCCTCACAGTGACCCTAGCAGCGAGGCCCAGCTCTCTGGCTGTTCCCTAGAGTCTCCGCCCACACATCTCTCAGATGTGAGCCTAGACCCCAAGGTGCAGCCCCTTCCAGGTCTCCCCGATTGCCAGTCCATTCAGTCCATTTTGTCCTAGGCTGCTGGGACAAAATCTGTAAACTGAGTGCCTCAAACACGATAGCAATTGATCCTCATGTTTCTAGGAATGAAGAACTAAAGATCGGGCTCAGTGCCTGTAGCTCAGCGGCTAAGGCACCGGCCACATACCCCAGAGCTGGCGGGTTCAAATCCAGCCCGGGCTTGCCAAACAATAAAGACAAGTACAACCAAAAAATAGCCAGGCGTTGTGGTGGGAGCTTGTAGTCCCAGCTACTTGGTAGGCTGAGACAAGAGAATCACTTAAGCTCAAGAGTTTGAGGTTGTTGTGAGCTGTGACACCACAGCACTCTACCAAGGGCGACATGGTGACACTCTGTCTCAAAGAAAGAAAAAAAAAAAAAAGAACTAAAGATTAAGGTGCTTGTGGATTCAGTGTCTGGTGAGGGCACGAGGCCTCTGGTTCTGAGAAGGAGCTTCCCAGCCAAGTGCTCACTAGGGTCTCTTTCACAAGGGCACTAATCCCATTGCAGAGGCCCCACCCTCACGACCTAATCACTTAATCTTGGGGTTAGGATTTCAAGGTATTAAATGTGGGAGGACTCAAACATCCACAAACATTTGGGCAGGGCACCCTCTTCCCCATGGTAGAGCAGTAGCATAGTGGCAATTTAGGTGTAGGAATAGCACCCCTCCCTCCACCCAGCCCAGGCTGTCGCACCTACCAGAACCTGCTTCCTCCCTGGGCCTTTGCAAACAAGGAGGGTGGGACCCTGCCCATAACTGGTGGTCCTGCCATAGCAGTTTCTCTGTTCCTCCTTCTTCCACAATGTTCCCCAGATCCTCCCACCAGAGTGAGGGGGCCAGGGTAGGAGCTGTTTGCAGCCTGCCAGCTCCCACCCTGTCCTCCGCTGTCTCTGACTTTGAAGCTGGTTCCTAAGCCAATGTCTCTTTGCTGGAGCTGGAGGGGGCCGGACTCCAGGGTCCTCCTTCTCATAGGAATTGAACCACAGTGGCCAAGAGCCCTGAACCCCTGCGGTTGCCTTAGAGACAGGAGCAGGTTTGCAGATGGAGCGTGGTGAGGTGGAATTTGCAGCTTCAACCCTTCCTCACCACTCTTGAGAGGCACTTACTGCCCAGGACACTCCTGTGAGGATTTCCCAGAAAAGCCATTCTTATGAGGGAGGGAACACAGATTACCCCCTCACCCTGCCCCACCCCTGACCATCCCTACCCCTAGGGGCCCTGGCAAATTGTGGGCTGGGATAGATTAGCACTGGTGCCCCACGATATGAGCAGGCTGCCTGTGTCAAGGTTCCCAATTCCCCTGCTACCTGCCTAAGACCAAAAATATTCCCAAATGACCAGGAAAGACTTGTGGTCCTTTCTGGGACTGGGGGTGGTGGCCTACGTGGCTCATTATTTTCCAACAGCCCTTCTCTGTGCCAGGCTGCGCCACACTCTAGTCCTCACAACTGTGCAAGGTAAGTTTTATCTCTGTTTCATAGAGGGAAACAATCAAGGCTCAGAAGGGCTCAGGGACTCTTCAGGGCCAGAACACAAACCCAGGTGTTTGGACACTGCCATGCCTTGTCCAGCCCCAGCCCGGCCCCCTCAGCTCACCCTCAGTCTTCCCTAAGCACAAAGCTGAGGCCTAGAGGAATGCAGTAGGCAGCCCTCAAACCAGGCGCCTGGCAACGTGTGTAGGGACTCCATGGCTGTCACCTGCAGGAAACCCATGTCCTCTGGGCACTACTTTGCTCTCCCCTTACATGAGTCCTGAAAAGACACCCCACTAGACTGCTCAACATGCTATGGTGGCCAGAATAGAACCAAGGTCAAGCCACACAGTTCCTCCTTATCCTGCTTAGGGGGTGAAAGGACATGTTTAAAATCACCTTTTCAGGTTCCCATGGTTGTGATTCTTGCAGGGAGTCCCTGGGTGCCCCTTGTGATTATATTGGCCACAGCAGCTGGGAAGGTGGGGGGCTTGGGCAAATGCAGGGCCAGCTCCAGGGTTCAGGAACATAGTCCGTGTGGGCAAGGGCTGAAGCCCCCAGGACTGGGACTCACGGACACGGGGAGAGGGTGCCACTTCACCAGTTCAGCTGTGTTCCCAAGTTGGGGAGTGCCCTGCTTTTCTGTTTTCGGGAGTGTGTCCCTGGTGGGCTGCTCAGGCCTCATTTCCAATCCTGGCTTCTCTACATCCTAGTTGGGCAACCTTGGGAAAATGACTTTTCCTCTCTGAGCCTCAGTTTCCTCATCTGTAAAATAGGGACAGAGACATCCTTATGACCCGACAAGGTGATGGGCTAGCCCAAGCCAGGCCACAGACATATAGCCCCCTCCGTTGTCACCTCCCCTTAAATCGTGGAAGAGAGCTGACCGACAGCTCCGTGAAGAGAGTGACTTGTGAGAGGGTAGTGATGAGAGAGAGAGATCTGAGATGTGAGGGATAAAGACAGAAGTGACGCAGATTGTACACACACTCTTGAAGACACGGAAGTGGCCCATATTACCCAGATAACCAAGGGAGACACAGACAAGACAAACCAAGAGAAATATACAAACCTTCCTCACAATTGTCGTCATGAGAATTCCAGACACTCTTCCCCTGATCCAGCCCAGCAATATTTGGGGGCCGTGCGTCTTGACTGTGTGGGGCTTATCCTGGGTGTGCAGCGGTGGCAGCCACTATATAGCGCAGTAACCGGGCCCAAGAACACACACGTGGTTCTCTCCTGTTACGTGACTAAGGTGCTCAAAGCTGTCATGCAAGCTGCTGCCCACTCACCTCTCCACCAGGGCCCTCTGCAGGACAGGAGGGCTGGCAGCTCCCCCCTCCTCTCAGACTGTGCTCTTGCAGACACCCCCAGACAGGTCATTGCTAAAGAATGGCAGCTCTTCCCACGGCTCTTGGGGCTGCAGAGATGTATCAGTCCCAGAAAGATTAAGCCCAAAAAAAGCCACAGCGCAAAGTCAGAGCCCTTATCAGATTCAAGCCAACAGCTGAGCCAGCCCAGACATCTCCTGGTTCTTTCCTTGCTACCAGGGACAGCAAAGCCAGGAACTTAGCACAGGCCCCATGTGGGGGGCACCATGGGAGGTGCTGTCATCCCTCTTTGACAGATGAGGACACTGGGGCTCTGAGAGGGGATGTCAGCACTGGCAGGAAGTGCTGGCACTGGCCTGGGCCAGCTCCGGCTGCTGCACCATCCCCCAGGAGATGGCTCCCAGGAGGCATGCCAGCTGCCTTCCGGAGCCTTCCCTCCTAGCAGTGTGCCAGGCATTCTTGGGGTTCCATGGTCCCATCCAAGCCTTAGAAGATCTGCTGAGAGGTTTCCATTATTCAGAAGCCCCTTCTCACCCATTCCTGTCACCTGCAGAGGCAGAAACCCTGGAGACCCGTGTCCTTGCTGAGGATGTGGGTCCCAGGCAGCAGACGCCTGCCCCCAGCCCAAACCTGGAGCTGGATTCCTTGTGGGAGACAGATTCCGGAGGGCGGGGGCGAGAAGGGAAGGTGTCAGCCTTGAACATCATGGGAATGTGCAGGAGGTGTCTTACCCAGCCAGGATTCAAGATTGGACCCTGGGGTTTGGACTGTGGTGGCCTGGCTGGATCCTGCACTCCCAACTCCTTGGGCAACACAAGGTGCACATCTTCCCCCCTGCTCTCCTCCCCACTCAGATTCTCCCCCTCCTCCCCTCCCCCCATTTCCTCCCCCCAGGGCTCCAGTGGGAAGCCAAAACCCTGGGGAGGGCAGGCAGGGTCTCTGGGTCCTGTCTGTAGGAGTGTTGGCCCTGGGCAGACCCCCACCATTGGGGACGAGGAGTCCCTGCAGCAGGAGGGCGGGCCAGCAGGCAGGTGGGGAAAACCACTGTGCCTTGGAGACCCCACCTATGGGGCTGGCTGGGAGAGGAAGTCTCCCCTCCCATGCCTGCCCCAAGGATCCTGTGGTCATGGGTTGTATTGTGTTCCCTTCCCCAAAGACGAATGTTGGTGTCTAAACTCCCAGTACCTGTGGGTGTGACCTTATTTGGAAATAGGTCTTAGTAGATGTGATATTAAGTTAGGATAAGGTCACAAGGGAATAGGGTCACACTAAGCCAGTATGACTGTTGTCCTTGTGATAAGAGGACATCCTCACAGACAGGGAGACACACAAACACAGGGAGAAGGTCATGTGACAACCAAGGCAGAGGGCAGAGTGACACAGCCCAGGAACACTGACACCTGACATAAACTGGGTCACACCGCCACTTGGTGCCTCCTGATTGGGCAACCTTGGGAAAGTCATCTGCCCCCTCAGGGCCTCAGTTTTGTTTTCTGTGAAATGGGTACATTGATCACCCAGCATCAGAGGTGGCTCCCAGGCGGGAGCTGTGGCTGTGTGCTCACACGCAAGGTGCTGGTTCGGGGAGCTCAAGGCCTTTGACTGAGCTTCCTACTGGTCTGTGACAGGCCTAGGTGGGCTGGCCTCCTGGCCTGCACCCTCTGCCAGCCTGGAAGAGTCCAGGGCAGGCCTGCCCATACCCATTGCTCCCAACCACCATACCCATGGTGCTGTCTGGGATGGAAGACGTCAGCCCCCCACTGTGTTAACAGAGGCTGTCTTGCGTGGGAATACCAACATGTCTGCAGCAATTGCATCACACAAGGGAGATAACCACACAGGAGAGAGTCCGTTGGTATGTCATCTGTATTGTCCCATGAAATGCATACCCATAAACAGCTGACTTGGAAATGACCTACTAGGTCACACAGAGTCCGGCCCCTGGGGGCCAAAGCCGCACCGATGCCCACGGGCTGTGGCACTTGCACCTGGTCTCTCCAGGCTCTGGGGCTGGGTGCTGGGAGAGGCCAGCTCACACCCAAGGGCCTTCAGCTCCTGGGCAGCAGCTCCCAAATGCGCTTGAGGAACTGGTGGTTCCTTGGGGGTTAATAGGTGTTCCTTAAGAAAAGGGTTCTGTGGTCAAATATATTTAGGAAACAGGTTAAAGGAGGATCAGTGAGAAGCTTTTTGTCAGAGCCTTTAGGACGATAATGGCCCTTGTGAATGTCCAACATGGGGGCGGAATATGCAGCACTTCCCAAACTTATTGGACCACGAAACCCTTCCCCCCTCTCACCCCACCCCAAGCATCTTGCAGGCTGCTGTCCCACAGGGCACCCTTTGGAAAGTGCTGCCCTAAGCT
Organism: Loris lydekkerianus; assembly: GCA_963574355.1. Classification (NCBI taxonomy): domain Eukaryota; kingdom Metazoa; phylum Chordata; class Mammalia; order Primates; family Lorisidae; genus Loris; species Loris lydekkerianus. The sequence goes on along the minus strand of CAUYPK010162802.1, from coordinate 61,407 downwards.
AATGGCACTGGCACCTGCATCAGGGTAGGTGGGGGTATTTTGGTAGGCATTGTGCTGTGGAGTGATGGGCATGGCCAAGAACTCAACAGTCATGACAAAGAAAGGACAAGATGAGGCTGGCCCTTCACAGCATCTTGGTTCTAGCCACTTATCTCCAGAGCAGAAACTAAATCAGGCTGTCCCCAGGGTGGGTCCCTGCCTGCCTAGAGAGGAGACTTAGAGCAAGAGCACTGGCACTATAGAACATGCCAGTCCCTGGGTAGGCCGGCCTCAAATGACCTGGCCTTGAGTGGCCAGCCTCCAACCACGATGGAGAAGATGGGGTGGCTGGATCCAACCCCAGGGAGTGGGGCCAGCTCTCCCCCACTGCCACCCCCACCTCTTTCCAGCCACCCCGCCCTGGAGCAGCTGAGGCTGGTGGGTCACCAGGCGGAGATGAGCATCTGGCAGGTGTTGGAGGACATCCAGACCAGCTCCACCAGGCGGAACTGGAAGTAGCCGATGACGAAGCCTGAGATGACATCTGTGACGTGGTGGCGGCCAATCATCACCCGGGACAGGCCCACACAGAAGGCCCAGAGCACCAGCAGGACACGCAGGGGCACCGCCAGTACCAGGTGGCTGAGGAAGAACTTGGACACCATGGCTGCACGGCTGGCGTGCCCAGCAGGGAAGGCGTAGATGTCCATGGTGAGGTAGTCCAGGAGGCCAGGGCTCGTCTCGTACGGACCGCGCCGCTTGATGAGCTTCTGCACGCTGGCCACAGTCATGATGTCCAGGAGCAGGGCTGTGGGGGGGTGGATGGGACAGGCCCCGGGGCCATCAGGGCCTCAGGTCTGGCCAAACTGCTGGCCCCAGTGCCCTGTAACCCTCTTCCCACCCTTGCCCGTTCCACTCAGCTGCACTAATGCCCGTGTGGTTCCAGCACAGGGCCTCTGCCTGGGGTGCCCCCTCTGCTCTGCATCCATCCCCTTTGGCAGAGAAGCCTCCTTGATTGCCCTGTTTGTAAAACCCCCCACTCCTCTGTCACCTGCAACCTTTTTTTTTTTCTTTTTGTAGAGATAGTCTCATTTTATCACCCTAGGTAGAGTGCCGTGGCGTCACAGCTCACAGCAACCTCCAGCTCTTGGGCTTAGGTGATTCTCTTGCCTCAGCCTCCCAAGTAGCTGGGACTACAGGCACCCACCACAATGCTTGGCTATTTTGTTGTTGCAATTTGGCTCGGGCTGAGTTTGAACCCGCCATCCTTGGTATATGGGGCTGGCGCCCTACCCACTGAGCCACAGGCACCGCCCTTTTTTTTTTTTTTTTTTTTGAGACACGGTCTCACTTGGCTGCCCTGGGTAGAGTGCTGTGGTATCATAGCTCACTGCAACCTTAAACTCCTGGGCTCAAGACTCAGACTCCTGAGTAGCTGGGACCACAGGTGCCTGCTGCAATGCCCGGCTACTTTTTCTCTTTTTAGTAGAGATGTGGTCTCGTTCTTTTTCAGGCTGGAGCTTAGGCGATCCACCTGCCTCGGCCTCCCAGAGTGCTAGGATTACAGGCCATAAGCCACCATACTGGCCTACATTGTTTCTTAGGGACATATTAGCATTTCCTCAAGGAAGACCTGCTGTGCTCACCAATGGGAGGTGTTCAAGGAAGGTGCCCAAAGGGAGTGGTGATCTGGAAGGTCTCAGCCCTGACACATGGGCCCCTGCGCTTTTTCTTTCTTTTTTTGAGACAGAGTCTCACTATGTCATTCTCCATAGAGTGCTGTGGCATCATAGCTCACAGCAACCTCAAACTCTTGGGCTCAAGCAATTTTCTCTTGCTTCAGCCTCCCTGGTATCTGTGACTACAGGCACCCACCACAATGCCTAGATATTTTTAGAGACAGGGTCTCACTCTTGCTCAGGCTGGTTTCAGACTCCTGAGCTCAGGCCATCTACTTGCCTTGGCCTCCCAGAGTGCTAGGATTATAGGCATGCCAGCCCCCTGTGCTTTTCCTCAAGGGACCTCACTACCACCCCTCACCCCAGCCCTGAGAATGACATTATCACACTCCTTTTTTTAAAGCTGAAATGAAATTCATACCACATACAATTTACCATTTCTGAGTGTACAATTCAATGGCTTCTGGTACTTTCACAGTGTTGTGCGGCCACCTTCTCTTCTAGTTTCAAGATATTTCATCACCCCAAAAGAAATCTCTGTACCCTCAGGCAGCCCCTACCCTGGTCCACCCCCTCCTGGAAAGCCCCATTCTGCTTCCTGTCTCTGTGAGTCACCTGTTCCAGATGCCGGCTTTCCCTTTGTATAATGTTTTCAAAGTTCACCCTCACTGCAGCAGAGCCAGGGCCTCGCCCCTTTTTGTGGCTGAGTAATACTCCATTGTCTGGAGGGACCACAATTTGCCCACCCATTCACCTGACTGCGGCATGTGGGTTGTGACTCATGCTGCTGTGAGAACTTGGGGCAGTGTTTGTTGAGCACCTGTCCCCAGTTCCTCTGGGTGCCCAGCTGGGGTAGCTTATTTGGTGGTTCCAGCTGTGACCCTTTGAGGAACCCCAAACTTTTTTCCACCCCAGCTGCATCGTTTCGTCTTCACTTTACAGAGGACAAGATGCAGCCTTGGAAGCTGCAGTGTTCATACCCGGGGCTCCCTCTTTCCAGAGTGCTCCGCCCTTCACCAACCTACTATCTCCAGGAGTACTGCCCTGGCCTCCCAGTGTTAGTTTTCTCCACTGCCCTCCCTGCACCATCTCCTCATGGAGGCAGAGCCCTGCCTGCTTGTTCATAGGTTTATCCCTGGGCCAGACACAGAGTGACAGCCTCCCAATGCTTGTTGTGTCACTGGCCTGAGCCTCACAGCCAGGGCTGGGCTCTTTCCTGGGCCTCCATCATCTCTGCCACCACCCTGCTGTGCAGCTTGAGGGGAGCCGCTCTGCCTCTCTGCATCAGTAGGTGAAGGCACAATGTTAGGGCCCCAGCTGCAGCCAGCTGATCAGTGGCCCCCAGATAGCCAATTCAGGGCCTCTGGTAAATCTCCCCCATTGTTAGGAAGGCCCTTGGAGCTCATGCCCTCTGACCTGGGGTGGTATAGAAGCAGCAGGCCAGGTAGTACCCCAGGGTAGGTTCAGAGTCCTCAGGAAGCCAGGATCTCTGCCCTCTGCTTCCCTGGTGTCAGGTGACTTCAGTGATCCCAGTGAGGTCACAGCACCTGTTAGCCCTCCTTCAGTGACAGCGAAGACAATACCAGTAGTGTTGTTTGGTGGCAAAGCTCACAAATGTCACAGCAGAGATCCAGGTTTGAGTCCCAGCCTGGAGCCTCCTGGCCATGTGATCTTGGAAACTTTCCTCACCTATAAGATGGAGCTCAGAGGGCAGCGCCTGTGGCTCAGTGGGTAGGACACTGGCCCCATATATCAAGGGTGGTGGGTTCAAAGCCCACCCCAGACAAACTGCAACAAAAAAATAGCCAAGGGTTGTGGCGGGCGCCCATAGTCCTAGCTACTCAGGAGGCCGAGGCAAGAGAATTGCCTAAGCTCAAGAGCTGGAGGCTGCTGTGAGCTGTGACTTCACAGCACTCTACTGAGGGTGACAGAGTGAGACTCTGTCTTTAAAAAAACAAACAAAAAAAAAGACGAAGCTCACAGACACCCACCTCCCAGAGAGGGCCCAGCACAGCACCTGCAGAGTGATCCACTGTCCCAGGTTGCAGGGACAGAGGGGTTTCCCAGGACACAAGAGATTTAGCAGACTGGTAGGGTTGGTCACCCCTGTCCCTGGCACACCAGAAAGGCTGGATAAGGGTGGGGGTTAAATGCAGCCTGGCACTGGGCGCTTTCTTAGACCACTGTGCTGAGCTTATCAGAACGATTGGCTCTCTCAACTGCTCTTTCTCCGAAATGGAAAAAAAGAAAAGACCTTAAGAAAGAGACACAATACATGATGTTCACTGTAAAAAACATTTACAAAGCAGAAAACAAAAGTTAGTGTTTAAATCCCCTGTCAGTCATCCTGCCACTCAGAGGTAGGCATGGTTCCAGAACCTTCTATCCATCTGCAGGGTGTAGATTTAAGAGAAGTGGAAACACACTTTACATCCGCTGTTCTGGGAACTGGCCCTGCCTCCTGTGCTGCAGAGCAAGGCTTAGGGGTGTGCCTCACCGCAGGGCTGAGCCCTTGGACTACACCAGAGGAGGCTTCCTCAGCTGCTCCACTGGGTCAGGACTTCCGTGTCAGCACAGCCACCTCCCTCCAGACACACCTCCCCAGTACCTCCTGGCAGTTAGCTCAGAACTTCTCAGCCTCTCCCTTTCCTGCCCGCTGTGGGGTTGCTGCTTGCCGTCTGGCCTCTGCTGGGCCTCGCCTCTCACTAGCTACCAGGTTGGCTGAGGGCCGCCACACGAGGGCCCACTTAGGAAGCAGGTGTGCAGAGAAGCTGCTGCTGAGGTAGGAGGAGACCTGGGCCTACACCTGCCGGCCAATGCCATGACAACCTGTTCCCAGAGCTGGGTCCTCCCAGGGAGGCAGCAGGGAGGAATGTGGCCACCAGCCTGTGTGCTGCTAACTACCCACCTGGATTCTGGGGGAGATCCCAGTTCCATCAGGAGAGAGGGATGGGGAACTGCCAGGTACCCAGGGTAGGTGGGAACCAGAGGAAGCAGCTGAAGAGGCCAGGCTGAGAGAAGCCAGCTCGCCCCCTCTATCCAAGGAAGCCTCTCTCACCCAGAAACCCCCCAAGGTGGCCCCAGGACAGGCCCCTCCACATGGGGGGCTCCAGAGTCAGTGGTTCAAGCCTTGAAGGTGGGGGCTATGGGGAAGGCGCTGGTGCTTCTGGCCTTGGAGGGAGGGTTGACCCTTCTCACCAAAAACAAGTTTTTCCACCTCTGGGAGTCTTGCCCTGCTCATCTGTAGCAGGGCGTCACAGGATGAAGTGAGCTAATGATGCCTTTGAAGCCTTGAGCACAGCAAGGGTATGGCAGTCATGGTTAGGTTGCTGCCCTCGCTAAGTCCTGGCCAGGCCAGGTCAGGGGACATTGTGAGGCCTTCCGATCCCAGAGGCCGGTGGTCTCAGGCAGGTGCCTCGGTGAGAAGGTTTTCTCTGAGGTTTCACCAGGATCAAAATTATCTGGCCCAGGTCCTGAGACCTCCTCACTCACAGTGAAGTCAGAGAGGCTGGGGCCAGGCCAGGGTCACCAGTGCTGGTGCATAGGTACTGGCCAGGATCTGGGTGCCAGGAGGGCCGCAGACTTGAGGAGGTGGTTAATGTGGACCAGGACTGGGCCCTAAGGTAGGTCAAAGTATGACACTAGCCCCTGGAAGGCACAGGCCATCTGTCCTACTGGCAACCAGTTTCTTAGCCGATAACTGGGGCTCAGCATCTGAGTGGTATAAAATCTGCCTTCCTGACGCAAATGCCCTGTGGGAAGCACTGGGGGTCAAGGAGGAATAGGGGAGGGAGGGACTTCACTGGGTCACCCCCAGGCCTCTGTCTGACCACCCCCAGGGCGGTCAAAGGCAAGGGGCCTTTGGTGTCTCGACCTCCCTACATGTCCCAGCTCTGCATGGGCTCTCAGTGCCACAGGCTGAGAACTGAGCTAGACCCAAACCTCCCAAATCATTTTTTTTTTTTTAAGAGACAGAGTCTCACTTTGTTGCCCTCGGTAGAGTGCCGTGGTGTCATAGCTCACAGCAACCTCCAGCTCTTGGCTTAGGTGATTCTCTTGCCTCAGCCTCCCGAGTGCTGGGACTACAGGTGTCCTCTGCAATGCCTGGCTATTTTTTGTTGTTGTTGCAGTTTGGCGGGGGCTGGGTTCGAACCCACCACCCTCTGTATATTGGGCCCATGCCCTACTCACTGAGCCACAGGCACCGCCCTCCCCAATCATTTTTAACAGCAAAACATTTTTCCCCCCAGTGAAAGGATGAAGACTCAATATATGGGATAAGACTACAGCTGGAGGCAGCTTGCAGGACCCTCCACTACCCACCAGGGAGACTTCTGCCCTGGTCCCATGATTCAAAAACCCTGTGCTACAGTTTGCAGGAGGGGCAGTGGGTCCTCGGTTCACGTGTTGAAGACCCAGTCCTGAGGCACCAGCACTGAGGGGAGACCTTTAAGAGGAGGAAGATCTGAGGGTCCTGAGGACTGTGCTGTCATGCATGGATAGTGCTGTAACTGGGGGAGTGAGGGTTCCTGAGGAGTGGATGGGATCAGATCCTTCCCTCTCCTGCATGTGCTCTTCTGCCATGTGACACAATGATGTGGCTCTCACCAGATGTGGCCCCTTGATCTGAGACTTCCCAGCCTCCAAATAAACTTCTGTTCATTACAAATCACCCAGGGTGGTGTTCTGTTATAGGAGCAGAAAACTGAGACACCCCCATCTGGGCCCTTCAGAAGCTGCTGGTATTTCTGGCTGGTTCCACCTCCCAAGGCCATAATGAAGTGGGGACTCAGCTCCTTTTCTGTCCTGTGCTCTGAGGGAACTGTTGGGCCCAGCCCAACCCACGCCTGTTCATTCATTCACTCAGTCACACTCAGTCACCTCTCATGCATCCCTGGTTCTTAGCCTGTCAGGCCTGGGGCTGGCAAGCCTGGCTGTTAGCGCCCTGAATGGCTGAGGGAGAGGTGGGTAGGAAGCAACAGTTACACACCTTACCCTGGATGTGAGGACCCATAGCCTCACCATGCCTTGGCCTCTGGGTTTGAGGGCTATAAATGGAAGAGGTGGGGGCAGCGCCACCCTCAAGCCTCAGGATGGCACCCTGCAGAGCCCATGGCTTCCTGGATCCACTGGCCCTCTGCAGGGCCTGTCCCCTCCTCCATTACGGCCAGCCCTGGTGTAACTGTGATTCTGACACCGTCAGCACATCATCTGGTGTCCAGAAATAGAAGCAAATGGCACCATCTCTCAGGGCTCCAAGAATCTTGCCCGCATGGTACTGTCAAGGCTGTTGACCCTCATATCCTCTCTGACTCAGCGGCAGGCAAGGGAGCCCCCATGGGGTAGGGGGAGGTCCACCTGGCAAGAGGCTCAGATTGAGGGTTGGCCAGCAGGTGGAAGCTGCACAGCCGGCCTTGCTGTCACCTGCACCTGACCTCCACAGGCCTCCCCTGGCTGTGGTCACCAGGGCAGAAGGAGACTGGCCTCAAGGTCAGCCACTGTGAACTCATGACCTCGGCATGTCCCTCCCCTTAGAGATGTCATGGGGTTGACAGGGAGTCTGCTCTGAGAGCTGCACGCAGCAAGCTCTTGGTGAATAGCACCTGGGACAGTATTAGCCTGACCACCTCTCACACCCGTGCTTCCCAACAATATCCACCTTCAGACCTTTTCTGGGAGCGGCAGGGCAACTGAACCTACCCTGCAGGAAGCAGGAGGCTCTCAAGGGGTGGGGAGGACCCGCCTTGGGCCCGCCCTTCTGCCCACCTCAGGGCTATATTGTGGCCAAGGCACCAGAGTGCTAGGGCATCCTCAAGACCAGGCAGGAGCCAAAGCCTTCTCCCAAAAGACCTGCTGTCCTGGGGGCATACTCAGCTCCTCCTGAGGCCTGGGGGAATCAGAGCAGCGCTGTCTGTCCTGGTTGTGTGCATGAGGCCTCTTTGGGCTTTGGACTATTATTCCCCCAAAGACTTGCTCTGTGGGACCAGCTCAGCAGCAGGGAAGCATCCCTGGGAACCAGGGCTGGGGGGTGGGAAGGTGGAGGTTGAGGGCAAAGACTGGGCTTCACCGGGCTCCTGTTGGCTGGTGGAGGGACAGGCGTGTGGATGGTGTCCCTTGCTGGCTGGGGCCATGAGGAGGGGTCCTCATGCTCTTGCTCTGGGGGTGGACCCTGCTTCTAATCCTCCATTCTGCCTTCTGGGAGGTTGGGAACTGTGGTGGGGGCGGGGAGGGCGTGTAAATCTGCCAAGGCTTTCTGAAGGGCATTTGGCTTCAGAATCAAGTCTTCACATTGCATCTCCCTTTGACTCAGCTATTTACTTTGTATGAGTATCTCCTTGGGAAATAATTAGGGACATGCACCATGATTCACAGTTAAGGATGTCCCCTGCAGCATTATTTATAACACTGAAAAACGTGAAACAACCCAGTGCCCTTCAGGAGGAGACAGATGGGACACAGTGTGGCCACGTCTAGACGCAGAGCATTCTGTGGCCTCTGAACTCAAGAAGCCTGTGCATATTTACAGCCGCCAAGAACAGCTAGAGGCGTGGTAAGTGGAAAAGGCCGATTACAAAACAGGACTTGCAGGTAGGATGTCATCTCTGCAAGGTAAGATATGTGTGTAAGCAAATGTGTTAATACGCAAAGAAAAAAGTCTGGAAGGTACTACACTACATTTTTTTTTTTTTTGAGATAGTCTCACTCTGTTCCCCAGGCTAGAGAGCTGTGATGTCAGCCCAGTTTGCAGCAACCTCAAACTCCTGGGTTCATGTGATCCCCCTGCCTCAGCCTCCTGAGTAGCTAGTACTATAGTTGTCTGCCACCATGCATGGCTACTTTTTCTATTTTTAGTCAAGATGGGGTCTCAATCCTGTCCAGGCTGGTCTTGAATTCTTGGCCTTAAGTGATCCTCCCACCTTGGCCTCCCAGAGTGCTGGACTAAAACCCCCCTGGAACTCTTTGCTCCCCTTCTCTCCACTGCCTTGGATATGTCTGTCTCACTTTCTCCTAATAGTCTGGATTTATTCAAATAGTGAGAGGAAGTTTGGAAGTGACATTTGCCCTGCCTCTTTATTCCCAAGTTCCAAAATCCCAGGGAAGGTATGTGGTTGGCCCACCTGCAGGCAGGTAGGGAAAGCTAAGGAAGGAGACAACGTTGACAGTCCCTTGTGGACAGCCCCTTGTGGACACTGTCAGCACCTGTCCCAAAACCCTTAAACCTGTCATAACTGCCAACATCTGTGTCCCCGTGCCTGAGGGCTTTACCTCCTAAACCCCAGAAGGCCACTGTGTCCCAGAGAGTGGAACCCAGTGGTTCTGATCTAAGCCCCTAGGATTATAGGTATGAGCCACCGCACCCAGTCCACTAAATGTTAACAGAGCTTCTTGCTGGGAAGGGGATTATGGGTGATTTTTATCGTCTTTTTGTAATTCTGCACTTAAAATCTTTCTTACCATGAAGATGCATCATTTGTGTATGTTTCTGAGAAACATTACTTTAATTTTTTTTTAATTTTTTATTTTTGAGACAGAGTCTCACTATGTTGCCCTTGGTAGAGTGCTATGACGTCACAGCTCACAGCAACCTCAAATTCTTGGGCTTAAGAGATTCTCTTGCCTCAATCTCCCAAGTAGCTGGGAATGCAGGCACCCGGCACAAACGCCCAGCTATTTTGTTGCAGTTGTCATTGTTGTTTAGCAGGCCCGGGCTGGGCTCGAACCCGCCAGTCTTGGTGCATATAGCTGGCGCCGTAGCTACTGTCTACAGACGCCGAGCCGGAAATATTACTTTTAAAGAACAGGTATTCCAATCATCCGTGCTTATAAGGTCCCTGGAGTAGTCAAATTCATTGGGACAAAGACGATTGGTGGGTGCCAGAGGTGGGGGAATGGAGTGTGGAATGTGGGACAGAGTTTCAGTTTGGGAAGATACAAACGTTCAGGAGACGGACTGAGCATCCATAGCACAGTGGTTTTGGGGCCAGCCACATACACTGAGGCTAGTGGGTTCGAACCCAGCCCAGGCCAGCTAAACAACATTGACAACTACAACAAAAAATAGCCAGGCGTTGTGGCGGGCGCCTGTAATTCCAGCTGCTTGGGAGGCTGAGGCAAAAGAATCGCCTAAGCCAAGAGCTGGAGGTTGCTGTGAGCTGTGACGTCACAGCACTCTACCCAGAGTGACATAGTGAGACTCTGTCTCAAAAGAAAAAAAAAGTTCAGGAGACGGATGGTGGTAATGGCCACACGTGATGAGTGCCCTTAATGCTACTGAGTGTACACTTCAAATGGTTAAAACAGGATATTTTTCTCATCCCTAGGTCTGATCAGAGGAGCACATCTGGATCAGAAGATGGCAGGGGCGGAGGAGCTTCCGAAAGGCAACCACGAGATGCATTCACACAGGAGACGAACTATTTTCACTGAGAAGCAATTTGAAGCTTTGAAAGTCTTGTATGATAAGAACCCATACCCAAACCCCAGCCTTCAGAGAGAGATGGCCTCCGAAATAGACATACATCCAACAGTACTGCAGGTTTGATTCAAGAACCAAAGAGCAAAACTCAAGAAAGCAAAATGCAAGGACCTTCAGCAACAACCTCAAGCTCAACAGCAGCCAGTACCCAAGAGTGAAGTCAAGACCAGTCCCTCCCAAGAAGATACGGACACACAACCCAGAACTCCCAGTGACAACTACCCGATAGCCCGTGTTTATGCAGATTCCCAGACACCCTCATACCAACTGAGCCTGTACCCCAGTGTTAAGGCCCCTGCAGATGTCTTCCTTGGTCACAGAATAGTCCATTTTGACTGCTGTCAAGCCCCCTACATTTACTGCGAGTATCCCATTGTAGAATCCCAGGTCCGTGCCCCCTGCTTCCCTTCTAATGTGCTTGGCTGTAAACTTCTGCAAAGTAGGGAGAGACCTCAGATGTAAAAGGCCACATGTAATGATTCCCACTGGAGAATCCCAGCAGTAGACAGACACCACACAGACAGGTGGAGTTCAGAAACACATGGCACAAGAGGAAGGCTCACGAGGCTACATCCTGTGTAATTCCATCTGAGTGAGTTCTGAGAGAAGGCAGGGAAAACTGGTTAGTGGCTGTTCCTGTGGGCAGAATTAAAATGCTTCATGTCTTAAGATGGGAGAAACCTGGGTGAACACATTCATTAAGACCCTAAGAACTGTGCATTTTATTTTATATAAATTAAGCCTCAATAAAAATATATACTAAAAAAAAAACAAAACCAGGATATTTTATGTTATATATATTTGGCCACACACGTAATAAAAGTCATTTTAAAACCAGGGCAGCATTCCAGCATTCCAGAAGAACACAGCCCTTAGGGAGCAATCAGGGAGCAGAGATTTAGGGTCAAAGGGGAATCCTGAGGGGAGGCAGGAACGTGCCAGTTTTTTGGTATTGGGACCTCTGCTTTGTCAGTCTGCGTGGGGTTTATGTGTGTGTGTGTGTGAGCATGTGTGAACATGTGTATGAGTGTGCATGCATGTGAGCATGTGTGTGAGCACGTGTCTGAGCGTGTGAGCATGTCTCTGTGTGAGAGCACGTGTGTGAGCATGTGTGCACATGTGAGCACATGAGTGTACACATGTGTGGGAGTGTGTAAACATGTGCGTGCACCTGGTATCTCTCCTGATCTTCAGCCCCTGCTCCTCAGGCCCTCAGTGCCTGGGAATCTGACATGTCCACCCTAGTTTGTTGCCAGCCCTCCCAGCCTGAGTGCTTCCCAGCAAATGTAACTTCACAGGATTTCCACTTTCTCACCTGAGGAAGCCCCATACTAATGCTAGCTCTGTCCGTCTCTGAAGACTGTTGGCTGCAAGGAGATCAGGCCCATCAGCATAGAATCCCATGGCACCGTTCATTCACTCAGCTGAGGGCCAAGCCCTGCTGGGAGAGGGTCCCAAGGAAGTGAAATAACTCGCCGTGAGAATGGACAGTGCAGACCCAGTTTCTGCCCACTGGCACAGCTTGGCAGTCCATTCCTATGTGTTGGCTGTGACGGCAGCTGCCAGGGCAGTGTGTGACAGGGCCCTGACCTGGTATGCGGGGGGACCAAAGGCCTCCTGGAGGGACCGACCAGTGTAAGAGCTCTGCCATGGTGATGGGGAGTGAAGCTAAGGAGTGGGAGACACTCTACCTCTGAGGGGCTAGTGGGCGTCATCTCTAGCAGGAACATATCTGACAGTGAAGGGTCACACAAGCCTCGTGGAAAGGTTGTTACCTAAGTTGTCCCCGAGAGCAAGAGCCAGTGGGTAGGGGATGGCTGAGCTTCCAGAACAGATTGTGTGGACAGACTGAACCCCTAATGGTTGCTGTGAGGGACGTGGGGCCCGAGACCAGCATCCTAAATGGGATGTGAGGATGGAGCCAGACTGGGAGAAACACAGTGTTAGTATACTCACAGAGAAGTCGGGATGTGACCCAGACTGCAACAGAGGTTATTCCTGCAGGGGGATTTAAGGACATGCTCTCTTTCTTCCTGATCTATGCTTGCAATGTTGGAACGTTTTTGTTTGTTTGTTTGTTTTTGTGTTTTCTTTTTTTAGAGACAGAGTCTCACTTTGTTGCCCTGGGGTAGAGTGTGGTGGCGTCACAGCTCACAGCAACCTCCAGCTCTTGGGCTTAGGCGATTCTTTTGCCTCAGCCTCCCAAGTAGCTGGGACTACAGGTGCCCGCCACAACACCCAGCTATTTTTTTGTTGTTGTTGCAGTTTGGCGGGGGCTGGGTTTGAACCTGCCACACTCGGTATATGGGGCTGGCACCCTACTCAGTGAGTCACAGGTGCCGCCCTTTTTTTTTTTTTTTTTTAAAGATAGTCTAACTATGTCATACTAGGGAGAGTGCTATGGTGTCACAGCTCACAGCAACCTCATACTGTTGGGCTTAAGCAATTCTCTTGCCTCAGCCTCCCAAGTAGCTGGGACTACAGATGCCCACCACAACACCCGGCTATTTTTTGTTGCAGTTGTGATTGTTGTTTAGGAGGCCTGGGCCAGGTTCAAACCCTCCAGCCTTGGTGCATGTGGCTGGCGCCATAACCACTGTGCTACGGGTGCTGAGCCGATGTTGGAGTTTTTTCTTACTGTAAGAATATATAATAAAACTGCTCTTAATATCACTAATCCTTAGGGAAATGAAAATCAATACCACTTCACACTCATTTTTAAAAAGCAGATAATAGTAAGTGTTGGCAGGATATGGACACATTGGAACCGTTGTGAATTGCTGGGGGGATGTAAAATGGTACAGCCACTGTGAAAAACAGTGTGAAGATTCCTCACACAATTAAACACAGAGTTACCACAGGATCCAGCAACTCACATCTGCGTATACAACCGAAAGGTCAATATCTGTACCCTGACAGTCACAGCAGCCTTATTCCCAACAGCAAAAAGGTGGTAACAACCCAAGTGTCCATTGTCATACGAATGGATAAACAAAGTGTGGTCCATGGAATATTATTCAGCTTTAAAAAGGAAGGGATTCTGACAACTACAGGCCAGAATGACAACACAGATGAACCTTGAAGACCTTATGCTCAGGGAAATAAACGCGACACAAAAGGACAAACACTTTGTGATTCCACTTACATGAGGTACTTGGAGTTATCAAATTCAATAGAATGTAGAATCGTAGATGCCAGGGGCTGGGGGAGGGGAGTGGGGAGTTAGGGCTTCATAGGGACAGAGTTTCAGCTTTTAGGAGGAAAAGCGTCCTGGAGGTAGATGGTGGTAGTGGTTGTATAAACAATGTAAATGTACTTAATGCTGCTGGAAGTACCCTTAAAAATTATTAAAATGGTAATTTTTATGTTATGTATATTTTACCATGATAAAAATGACATATAAAAATGTGTAGTTTTTATAATCAGGAAGATCTCAATAAAGATAATTTTTTAAAGGACATAGATTGAGGCAGTAAGACCCAAGACCATTTTCTATCACAGGGCAGGCCCATGAGGGCAGCAGGATGGGCCTGGTCACCTGCTACCTGCCACCCTTTGGGATCACTAAGCTGGGTGCTGCAAAGGAGGGATGAGGAAGGAAGGAGGGACACAGGGTTGAGGTGTGGAGAGCTTGGAGGGGACCTGGTGGGAAGCTGGGCCTGGGACTTCTGAAAATGATGAAAGCAGTGATGGTGATAATCATTGTTTCTTAAGCATTAAGCAACATTAGGAAGTGCTCAGCACTTTCTGTGTAAATCCTTCAGTGAAGTGTTCCAAGAACCCTTTTAACAGATGAAGAAACTGAGGCTCAAAGATGCAAAGTCACTTGCCTGGGGTCTCATGGCAGGGCTGGAATTTTCTCCCAGGTGCAGGTGACTCTGCAGTTTAAGCTTTTGCCAGATGCTAAGACCCCTCTGGCTCTGAGGTTTCCAGAGTCTTGCTGGGGTGCACTGGGGGCATGGAGAGCAGAGAGGGCACAGGACTGCTGCTACATAAGGGGGATGCAGAGAAGTTCTCCAGGCCCAGCTGGGGTCCCACCTACGCCTAGTAGCTGGAGCTCTCATTTCCCAAGGCTCCCAAGTCTGCCCCTTTGGGGCCCAGGGGAATCCAGGTCCCAGCTGCATGCCGGGAGAACTTCTGGGAGTTGAACAGGTGTGCTGTGGCTTTGAGGGGGTAAACAGGGGAGGGCAGAGCTTCCTCACCTTGCCAGGCCCTACAGCTCTTTCAACAAGGGTGTCAGCCATTCCCCTGGGCATGTGCCACCCCCTGTGCCAAGTCCTCAACCAGTTCCCTTTGAATCTCACCACAGACCCCCAGCCTCATTGTACAGATGAGGAAACCAGGGATCAGAGATAGGAACTGACTTGACCAAGTTTATATAGCAAGTAAGGGTTAGAGCAGGGATGTGTACAAAGCCCAGGCCAACCCCAGAGCCTGTGCTCCAGGGTGGAAATGTGCCCAGGACCTCCCAGATGAAAGGGCAGACGGAACCTTGCAGGTGGAGCTCTCCTGGTGGCATGGAGAGCTCCTCCAGGCAGGTCAGGCCAGAGAGGGCTGGAGCCCGCCTTGGCTGTTGGCTGCAGATTCCTCCCACTAAGCATCCTCATGCTCCTGAAGTGGCCACAGGGATCCCCAAGCCCATCCTGCCTGCTCTGAGTGGCCAGTGCTGAGCAAACACTTTGCAACAGGCCCATATCTCTACCAGGTCTCGGCACCTGGATGTGAGGATGGAAAACCTCCTCCCAGACCCCTCCATGATGCACACAGGCCTCATGAGGGCAGCAAATGTACTAGCGATACACCCGACCTTCAGGCTCACAGAGAGTAGGAAGGCATGGGGTTTGCAGTCAGGAGGCCTCGAATTTGGTTCTGGGATCTGCCACTTACACTTGTGTGGGTAGGCAAGTTGCTACACTTCTGGGCCTCAGTTAACTCATCTCTACAATGAGCATATTAATACTGACTTTGGAGTTTCATCAAGACAATTTTTTTTTTTTTTTTGAGAGTCTCATTCTGTCACCCAGACTAAAGTGCTATGGCCTCAGCCTCCTAGCTCACAGCAACCTCAAACTCCTGGGCTCAAGTGATCCTCCTACCTCAGCCTCCAGAGTAACAAGGACTGTACCCCCACCATGCCTGGCTATTTTTTTCTATTTTTAGCCAAGACAGAGATCTTGTTCTTGCTCAGGCTGGTCTCGAGCTCCTGAGCTCAGAGGAGAGGATCCTCCTGCCTTGACCTCTCAGTGATAGGATTATAGGCATGAGCCATCACAGCTCGCCCCATCAAGACATTTTTTTGTATCACAAAAAACAGGTTGTTCATGGTATAGTAGTTTGTATCTAATGAAACTTAATAAATAGCATTTTTAAAGATTTGATACCTGTTGCATTCTTATCCATAAAGGGAGGCCCCCTTAAATCTGGTACTTTACCCTGTGGAGCAAACAATCTTTGTGCCCAATTGTGGAAAGAGCCAGAAACTTCATCTGAACAACTGGGTTGCAATTTCTTTCTTTCTTTCTTTCTTTTTCTTTCTTTCCTTTCTTTCTTTCTTTCTTTCTTTCCTTTCTTTCCTTTCTTTCCTTCTTTCTTTCTTGACAGAGTCTCACTTTGTCGCCCTTGGTAGAGTGCTGTGGCATCACAGCTCACAGCAACCTCCAACTCCTGGGCTTAGGTGATTCTTTTGCCTCAGCCTCCCAAGTAGCTGGGACTACAGACGCCCTCCCAACGCCCGGCTATTTTTTGTTGCAGTTTGGCAGGGGCCGGGTTCGAACCCACCACCTTTGGTATATGGGGCCGGTGCCTACCCACTGAGCCACAGGCGCTGCCCTGGGTTGCAAAGTTTTAAATGTTTGCAGCAGGGGAATCTTTAGACGCAAACATTTACATATAAAAATCAGATCAAAGTGAAGCCATTTTAGTTGGTGGTGAGGGGTAGCTTGCTTGCACACCTGGGGGGGTGAAGGGGAAGGGGGCTCATCCCCCTCCTGGAGAATCTACTGACTGTGGGAAAGCTGAGCTCTGCCTGCTCCCTTCTGTGATCTCCACCCTGCCTGAAGCTCCAAACAGCCTGAAGCGGTTCCCTCTCCTCTCCTATGAAAAATGCAAAACAAAGATAGCGTTGCTTCCAGTTCTAATCCCGGCTCCATCACGGACTAGCTGCATGTCCTCTGGTTCGTCACTGCCCTGGGATTCTTTTAAATGCTGAATAGTAACAGTGCCATACTTGAGGGGTTATGGCAAAGATTAGAAGTGATGATGTGGTTCATGTAAAACTCAGCACTTGATCAACCCTCAACAAATTATAGCTCCATACCTCCATCATCACACAGGGAAGGAGAAGAGGAGGAGGTGGGGTCTAGCGAGCAGGGCTGAGGGCGTTCCCACCCCATTCTCTGACGGCACACAGCTAATTCCCAACACCGTCTTCCTGAGCTGAGGCCTATGCAAAGGTGCGGATGATGAGAGCAGGTTCTGCCCCTAGAATCCCCCAGCCGGGTGCCTCAGCCATCCTACTCTGTCCCTTGCTCCCAAGCCTATGGCATGGCACCTGGAAATAGCAGAGACCTGTACATCAGGGGGACTGGTGCAAATCTCAAGTTCTGATGTTTGGCCAGGTTGCTTTATTTGTAGGAACCTCAGTTTCCTAATCTGTAAAATGGGAATGAAAATGGTACCAGCCTCATGGAACAGTTTATTTGTGATAAAATAATAAGTATTGCAATGTAAAAAATTTAGTAATAAGAGCAAGAAAACCAGGATTGCAGACCCAGACACCTCCTGCATGAAGTCTCTGAGTTTCTTCCCCTCCCAGGTCCCACCCACAGAGTTTGGGGCCTGCAGACTCTCTGAGACTGTAGGGGGAGAGGCATCTTTTCACTGTAACTTCCTCTGGGACTCAAGTTTGCAGTGGTTCAACCCACACACCTTTTGAGACTGAGACCCCTTGTTAAAGTTTGCTTTGCCTGAGGTCCAGGCCCCACCTGTCCACAGAATAATAGCCATGATGGGGAATACGAGGAGATCGACACGGGCCTGGCATAGAGGGTAAAAACAGAGGTTCTTGGGGATTTGGGGATGCGGAGGTGGCTGTGGGGTGGGCTGTATGGGGGCTGGGTGTCACCCTGGATGGTGGGGATGGCTTGCTTCCACACGGGTCCCACGTGGCGCCTGGCACAGGAAAGTGCTAATCTGAAAGATGCTGGTGGTAGAGACTTTGGAAAAAAAAACCAATGGCTGGAGAAGGAGCAGTAGAGGAGTCCAGGAGGCTATGAGTAGGTGGGAGTCCTAGAGGCGACCCCCTAGGTACCCACGTATGCAGGAGAATCCCGGGCACATTACTGGGTTCCTGAATGTGGGAGGGGATTCATGAGGCAGCTCATAGCATTGCCTATGTGCAATCCAAGAAGGAGGACCTCAACTGTGGAGTGGGAGTTAAACAGTGACACCCACTCCAGGATGCCCACCAGAGAGACACCTGACCATCTCCCTCGAGGCCACCGCCTCTGGCCCCAGCCTCTCTCCAAGCTGCCTCAGGGCAGTGGTGCCCTCTGTAGAGAGCAGGTCCTCCTCAGGGACTCCTACCGGCCTCTTTGTCCTCCTGACCCCCACTTTGCATGGCCCTTTTTGTGCGTCCCTGGCTCTGGCTCTCTCACACCAGAGGCCTGCCTGTTTCTGGGGCACCTTCCTGTGTAACCTCATTAGATTGTTTCAGCCGGTTTCTGTCCTGGCAGGGGTGGGGCAGGCAGGCTTCCCCCCAAGGGCCCGTAGCGGGTGCAGGCACACTCACCCAGGAGCAGGTTCATGAGCACCTCCTGGCCGGCCAGGGTGCTGCTCTTCACCAGGCAGAGAATGGTGCCCCCAATCCAGGGGATGCCGTGGCCCGTGATGCCAATAAGCTTGACCATGGAGCGGGCACCAGCCCAGGATGCAGCCCGGCCGGCACACACCCCCAGCCGCTTGGACATGCAGATGTCAATGGCCAGCAGGGAGTTGAAGGCGATGCCCTTGAAGGAAGGGTTCAGCTGCATGCAGTCCTCCTCCGGCAGCTGCTGTGACTGGCGTCGCTCACGGGCCCCATCGCTAGTCGGTGGGGGCTGCGCTGAGGGGCCTGAGGCCTTCCTGACGGAGCTGCTGCGGGCCTCTGGGGCCCCCTTGGGGGGCTGGTTCAGGGATAGGAACTCGGCCCGGTTGAGGACGTTGTTTCGCTCCCGGGCCCGGGCCCGGCTCTGGGAAGCTGGCATGGTGACCTCACTCACCCTGAGAAGGCTGGTGCCAGTCAGTTCCAAGGGCCTTGTCCCTGAAGACAAGAGCTGGGTGCCAGTCAGCTCCAAGGGCCTTGTCCCTGAAGACAAGAGCTGCCCTGAGAGCCGCCACCGCTGCCTGCCTCCCTGCCTTCTCCACGGCAGCTGTTAAATATAGAGTGGAGGATTGCATATGCTGTTTACCTCCGCTGCCACCAGGCTCTGGGGGGATGTCAGGGCCAGCTGGGCAGCCAATCTAGCCCACCAATGCCAGGCCAGTGCCAACAGAGCCACAGGGAGGCCAGAGCTCACAGCTGCGGCCTGGCTGCCTCAGGCTTGGGCTATTTAAATCTGCCAATGGCTCAGCCGGGGGGCTTTGAGGGACTCTGGGAAATGTAGTCCTCCTGCAGCTCTGGACTCTGTTGTGGCCTTGGCCTCTGATGGGGCAGAGGTGGACTTCGGACTTACCCCTGCTTTCAGCAGCTTCCCTCTGAGCAGTGCAGACCCCTGCAAGCCAGGCCTGTCTGCCCCACCGGCCTGGCAGCTTGGACCTACTCCCAGGGATGGGATGGTGGAGCCCAGGCCAGAGGCCTCTCCCTGCACCAGATGGAGTTACCGTCACTGACAGCATCATCTAGGGTCCCTGGGGCCAGGCCCAGCACCTCCCTCTGTGACAGTATTCATTACACCCGCAGGCTGGTTTTTTTTTTTTTTTTTTTCTTCCCCTTCAATCTATCTTTAATTCCTCTTCAGCCCATGATAGTTCAATCAGATGGCAACTGTAAGATGTGATTTCCAATAGAGGGAGGGGTAGCAAGTCAGCTGGTAATGGATTGCCCCTTGAAGGGACTCAGGATTTTGTAAAGGAGAAGAGCTGTGGCAGCTTCAGGCAGCCCATAGACAGGTACTGAGCACCTAGCATGACACTAGGTGACATCCTTGTCCCCGGGAACCTTCTAGTTCAGTGGAGATTAAAAGAATGACATATGTGAGTGATCACAGAAGCAGGCTCTGGGTCTGGTCTGGGAGTCATGGAGGGCTTAGAGTGGAGCAGGGGGTAGCCCCAGGCAGGGGAAAGTGTGCCCTGTAGGAGGGGAGAAGGCCCATCAGGTGTGTGGGGTGAAGGGGGAAGAGAGACAGAGGCTGCAAACCCAGGGGCAGCCTGAGAGGCTTCCCTGCAGCAGTGACCTGCAGGAGCCCAAAGTCTTTGCAGTCCCTTTACATCTGGCTGGCCTAGGTCCGTGAGGGGAAACTGCGCGTGTAAACTGACCAGAAGAGTCAGAAGTGAACTTCCTCATCTCAGGATTCTGGGTGGCCAAGGCCTGTCTGCCCAGCCCAGATGGAGGCAGCAGGCAGCCACCTCTCTTCCCACCAGGAAGCCACCTAAGAACAGGAAGCTGCCAGGGGCAGGGCGAATGTCCCCTGGCCACAGGGGAATAGTACGCTGGCTAGAGTCAGATAGATGGGGCTGTGCCATCTGTTGTGCCTCTGCCACCAACTAGCAATGAGACCTTGAGCAAGTCACTGTGCCCTGATGGGCCTAGGTTTTTCTACCTGGAACACAGGAATAATAGTGCTCCCCTCTTAGGTTTGTGTGAGTCTCTGAGATGGT
Organism: Loris lydekkerianus; assembly: GCA_963574355.1. NCBI lineage: Eukaryota > Metazoa > Chordata > Mammalia > Primates > Lorisidae > Loris > Loris lydekkerianus. The sequence continues at coordinate 41,418 of CAUYPK010162802.1, read as the reverse complement.
GTTTGTAGATGCTGAGTGGGGTCTCTGCCACATAGTGAGCGTCTGACATGTGGGTTAGGAATTGATTCTGTTTGACAGACAAGGCACTGTTCTTTCTCCCTGTGAGGGCCCCCTTCAGAAGGAACCACACTATTGTCTCGCCCCACCCTATCCCTGGCTAGAGTGAGGCTAGACCCCAGGGGCCCTCAGCCTGAAGTTCCTTGTAAGAGCCTTGCTGGGCTGGAGCAGGCTAGGTCTACCTCAGTCCTCTTCCTCTTCCAAAGGATTCCATTCAGGCCACGTGGCCAGACGGGGATGTCCTGACTGCCTCCTGTCCTGCCTCCTGGACGTAGCAGCAATGACATGTGCTGCTTCATGCTGGACTCAGGGCTGTGGACACAGACACAGGTGGCAGTGTGCATGGAAGGCGTGGATGGCGGCTGGTGTGCTGTGCTCTCCATCAGCATGCTGACACCACATCACCAGCATTCCCATGAAGTACTGAGGATATCAACCCTTCTCACAGATGCAGAGGCTGAGGCTGAGGGGGTGAAGGCCTCCAGCCAGGAAGCCGAAAAGAGAAGAGGTCCGACTTATGGGTGAGGACATAAAGGCCTTTGGGTTCAGACTCCTGGACCACAAGAACCTGATATGTTTGCTCGGCTCTCCAACCCAGGGTACTCACCCCACTATCCCAGGGTGGGGGCCCATGACCCAGGGTAGCCTCAGGAGGAGCATAGGAGCTCATCCCAGACAGGGGCTATTAATAACCAGAGGCTTGCGTCAGCATTTTGGTTTGGCCAGAGCGGCTGGCAGGTTCTGAGGGCCAGGGTGGGCCCCACACTGGAAAGGGTCATTGGGTCTGATTTGGCTCCAGCCTAGTAGACATGAGGATAGTCCCTGGCTCAAACTCTGGTTCAGCCACTTCCAGGTGAATGACCACAGGCAAGTCCCTCCATTCCTCCTGGCTTCTATTTCTCCCTTGGAATGTGAGAAGATTATGTGAAAGGTTCTTTCAGCCTGAAATGCCTGCCTGCACGTGCTGTTTACCTCTACTGCTCCTAGGCCTGCTGACTTCCCCTATAACCCTGAGGCCTGCTCCTCTCTTCCATATGGTGGGGTAAGCCTGTCCACATGATCAGGTGGCTGAGAATCAAGCACTGTTTCTCAGCTCACAAGTCTTTATGAACATCTCCTGTGGTCCCATTTCTCAAGTCTTAGAATTCATTCATTCATTCAATGTTTTCATTGATCTCATCCAGCTGGAGAAGAGTCCAGTTGGGGAGATAGATATAGACCCATGAAATAAGTAGCCAGTTTAGAAAACAATTTAATTTTACCAATAACTTTATCTTTTTCTTACTATCAAAGTGTCACATACTTACAATTCATTGAATAAATACGATGATATAGGTATAATCTCACTACCTGGAGACCGATACCGTTAACATGTGATCGGGATATAAAGGGATTGTCTAGTTTGTTTAATTTCCAATTACTGAAATATTTTATACAAATCAAGTATTACTTTAATAGTCAGGAAAGAATGTATATTAAACTATATGTATATCACATAGTTATGCAATATATAAAATATGCATTCAAAAAATATGATCACATTGTGAGTCCTTTAAAAAAAATAACCTCTCCCTTTCACTTAACAATATAAACCTGGCCATGTTTCTGTGACCATGCCATTCTTTTTCTTTTTTTTTTTTTCTTTTTTAATTTTTTTTCATGCCATTATTTATTTTTCAATAGCTGCCTGATATTTTGTTATGTGGATGGGTCATGATTTATGAACCAATCCCTTATTATTGGACATTTAGATTGTTTCTGTTTTGTAACAATTCAAAACCATTCTAGGATGGTCATCCTTATACATATATTCCAGTGTACTGAAATGGAGTATAAATTAGTAGTCAAAGTGGCAGGAGGCAAATTAAACAGTGTGCTCAGGTATATCCATGGAAGGCGTGGATGGCGGCTGGTGTCTGTGCTCACATGGGATCGGGTGGGTCAGCATGAGTCACCTCTTGTAGTGCCCGACACTTCTGGTTGTCAGGGCAGGTCCCACCACCCTCTTTCCACTGTAGAGGAGGAAGAGTAGGCTCAGAGTGGTGACATGAGCTGTGAGGTCCCACAGCTGGCCGGGACCAGAGCTGGAACGTGGGTTGGCTGCTCTCTCTACCTCTGAGCCTACAAGTTGTCTTCCTGGCCATGTGTCCCGTAGCTTCTCTGTTCCCTGCCTACTCGGCTTCATCTGTCACTCACTCATTCCACTGATTCACTCCTGGGATCCTTCTTGAGGCCTACTATGTGCCAGGTCCCATGGCAGGCCCAATGGTGACCCATCCCTGCAGACTCCTGGCCTCCCTGCAGGCATTGCCCCACCTGGCCCTTGCTCCACATCACTTTCCTGCTCCAGCACTGTTGAGTGCTTAGAGATAAGACGGGAGTGACATGGCTTTCCAGGGCCCACAGCTGTCACGAGGATGCAGAGCCAGGCCTCAGTGTCAAGCCCTGTCCCCGACCACTTGACAACCCTGCCTCTCTCTTCAGAGCAGCAGTTTTCTGGCAGCTGTGTGAGATCTAGAGCAGTTTGGACATTGTAGACACTTCTTTTTTGTTGTCTTTAAATGTCTAACATAGATTTACTGCTAATGCTAACATTTTAGGTCAGATTTATCATCGGCTTATACTTAATCCTGGCTATGGATGCATCAGACTCAGAGTTAAGAGTGTGTTCCCATAGGACTCTGTCTAACGTCACAGAAATGTCATAGGCAGGCTTTTCTGGCCCCTTTTGCAAAGGAGATAAGCGAAGCCCAGAGGTGAAAGGATTCTATTTAGGCTATGGAGTGAGCCAGCAGAGGACCCCAGGATTTAGACTTCACCCCCACCTCCTATCCTCTTCTGCTCTTTTCCCTTTTTTTTTAAGCCCACATCAGTTTCTAAACATCATACACTTTACTCTGTGGGTGCGTGTCCTCCTCCCAAAATGTCAGCCTCCAGGCTCAGCACCTGTAGCTCAGTGGCTAGGGTGCCAGGCACACACACCAGAGCTGGTGTGTTCGAACACAGCCTGGGCTTGCCAAACAGCAATGACAACTACAACCAAAAAATAGCTGGGCGTTGTGGCAGGCGCCTGTAGTCCCAGCTCCTTGGGAGGCTGAGGCAAGAGAATCGCTTAAGCCCAAGAGTTTGAGGTTGCTGTCAGCTGTGACACCCTGATTCCCAGGGCACTTTACCCAGGGTGATATAGTGAGACTTTGTCTCAAAAAAAAAAAAAAGTCAGCCCTCAGCCCCCAGGCAGGGACCGTTGTCGGTTGTGCCCAGGCAGGCCCAACACCTTGCAGACACGCGTCACACCGTGAAAGAGACTGAGCCCAGCCCGGCTCTAACCTACCACGTACTTTGCCGTCAAAGGCGATGGCCAATAGGAGGCAGCTACTGGGATACGGACCCCGGAAGAGAGGGGCGGGAACAGGGAGCGCGCCCCGAGGGCACAGCAGCGAGGGGCGGGGACTGGGAGCGCTCCCTCGCGGGCGGGGCGGCGCGGCCGCCAGAGCGCACAGCAGAGAGGGGCGGCTGCGGGGTCCGCGGCCAGGAGCGGGAGGGAGCCCGGTGAAAGGCATTTTCATCGCCGCCTCCCGCCCCAGATCGCTTTCTCAGTTCGCATTTCTAAGGCCGCTCCTGGGTTATTTTGGTCGGGAAACCTGATCCTTCGCTCGGTTTATTTTAGCACCTTGGAGAACTCCCAGTGCTGCTCCGATCCCCTGTCCCCTAAGCTGCGTCCTTCCCGGGCGCCGGGGGCGAGGACCGCGAGGCGTGGGGGACGGCGCACCCAGGGCCGAGCGGGGCAGCCTCCGGGTCGCGGCCCCGGCGACTGCGCTCTTTGCCGGCACGTGCGCTTCGGACCCCGCGGACCGACGCTGCAGCGGGACCCGACCTGGGAGCACCCGAGCCTCAGCGATTGTGTGTCCAGAGAGACGTCCCGAGGGGAAGCAGGGCAGGGGCACCCAGAGACCCGGGCACAAGGCCGGGGAATCCGGGCCGGATCAGCTCCGCCCTGCCCTTCCCTGAGCTCAGTCCAGCCTCGGGGCCTCCCGCTCGCTGCCAGCCCCGCTCACTCCGGACACACTTCATGCAGACAACCGCACACTCTGGTAGCTCACACCCACGTGCACGCACATGTAGACAAGCTCACCTACATTCAGCAGGTCACACACGGATACACACTCACACCAGCACAACACAACCAGACCGCCCACCCTCACACACACCTTTTTGGCCCACACTGTCCCTACGCCCTCACACAGCCCAAACGTTGCCATACACGTACCCTTGCTCGGCTACACCCACACCACATATGCGCATTCACACCCTTACACACCTGGTGCATATACTTACACACACCCACACAGAGTTACACATAACTCCCAAACACACTCTCACACGCAGAGGTGCACAAACTCATGTTGCCACGTGTGCTCTTACACAGATGCACGCTCACCTACACCCCCCCGACACTCCCTGACACACACACCGTCTCAGCACCGGACACACACACACAGCAAAACAACATCCTCACAGACTCGCCGACTTACAGCAGTCACGTTCACTCATAACCACGGCGTATCAATTGCTGCCTATCTATTATTTATGTTAATGAATACCTCATTCATCATTCTTAGAGTTATCCCTACCAGTGCTCTGCCCCATGGGGATGTAAGTGCTGTTGCCTGCCTAGGCCTGGCTGTGTCCCTAGCGCCCACCTAGTGGAGGTGTCCAGTCAGCTCTGGAGAAGGAATGAACTTGAGGATGAGGGGCAGGCCAGATGTGAGGGGCTGAGGCTAAAAAACAGGCCCTCCAGGAAATGTGGTTCTAAGCCTTTGACTGAAAGGGCCCGGGCCTCCAGATTTGCTGTCACCTTGGTGTCAGGCTCTGTGCCCTTGCTGTGAGACTCCCAGCCAACACCCATGCGGTGCCACTGCTGCTCAGTGGAGAGTGAGGTCATCACCAAGATGGAGGCCAGAAGGCCTAGCTTCTAATGGAGGAACCCTCCCTTGAGGACCATACTGGGCCTTTGTTCCCCAGGGGCTGTCAGACCAGTGGTCTCTGAGACCTGGTCCCTACTCAGCTGGCCAGGTCTGGTCTACTCCACTGCATAGGTGGGGCTCACAGACCCAGAATGGACACAGCACCTGACCCACTCCCTTGCCTGTCCATGCCTGTCTCTAGCCACCTGCCAGCCCTGCCCACCCATCTCCCAGGTGGACATTCCAAGCTTTGTGATTGGCTTTCCATCTGGTCCCAAACAGTGGGGGAGAGAACTCTGTCTCCCAGGGCAACAGAATTCTAGCGTTTAACATTTCCATCTGCAGAAGGAGGAATTTTCCTCCTGCACAAAGCCTTTCTGGCCTCAGAGTGACCCCATCCTTGACCAGTTGGGACCTTAAATGTTGGTCCATGAGAGAGGAGCCTTGGGACCGTCTCCAGTGGCCACTGAAAACAAGTTTCCTATACCTTCACGGAATGCTGGTGAGAGTGCCTAGCACAGCTGAATCACCTTGCCGCTGCCTGGTTCAATCCACCCTTCCTTCTTCACTAGCCCTCAGTATCCTCATCTGTGGAATGGGCCAATCGCAGGGCACAGTTCCCAAGGTCATTGTGGGAGCCCTGAAGATGCTCTGTGCAGAGCTGATAGTGACACGTAGCCGGGAGACACTGCATTGGGCTCTTTCCACAGAGCTCTGAGGGCTCTGCACGTGGTCAGAGGTATGTGTAAAAACGCAGCTGGGCGGGTCAGTGCTGGTCCTGCCTGTGACTCACTGTGTAGCTTTGGGTTTTCATGATCTCTCTGGGCCCATGTGCCAGGAACTGAGGGACATAATGGGGCCTTGTTCTCTCACGGACATTTTCAGCTCCCAAGTTGCCACCCTGAGTTCATCATCACCAGGTGTGGGTGGGCCTGGGCAACCTGACATCTTCTTTTTCTCATTTGTGCAGGGGTCTGGGGGAGGAGGAGGGCATTGGGAGCGATGTGAATGCCCCTGTGCTGTTGGGCAGTGACTCAATCAGCCATCTCCACCCTCTGCTCTGCAGATGCCGCACCTCACATGCGCATGGACACGTCATGAGCTTTTCACATATGCTGAGGCTGCCGTGGGTCTGTGCCCAACACCCACAGAGCTCCAGAAAATGCTGAGCAGGAGGAAGGGCTGTGTGGAGAAGTGGGAGGGCTGGATGAAAGCAGCTGGAACCTTGGCGGGTACGTCAGGAGCTGGGACAGGCCATGCACACAGAAGCTGAGCCTGTTCCCCACCCCTCATCTGCCAGGCTGGATTTGAGGAGCTATGCCCCAGCTCAGAGCCTGGACCCTACCCCTGCAAGCCAAGGTAAAGCCCTGTGCAGGGGTGATAGAAAAGGGCAGCAGGTTATGAAAGAGAGTTTTGTAGTTTGCAAGCCCTCACCCCTTGGGCACCCAAGAACCTCTTCCAGTGGTACTTCCTAGTGGTTCAGTCCTATCTTAGCTCAGAGGGGCCAGCCCCAGCCAGCAAGGGCAATGTGCCCGGTGGAGGAGTTTAGCGTGGGCTTTGGAGTTGATCAGATCCAGACTCTGAAAAGTCACCATCCCCTGGTCCCTAGGTTTCTGTGTCTGTGGAGTCCCTTGCCCAGCGTCAATGTGAAGGGTAAGGGAGACAGTGCTTGCTCGTGTAGCACCTGACACACAGTGGAGGCCTTATCACCATCATCACAAACCCAGGCTAAACCCAGGGCTGAGAGGAATACCACCTCCCTTTGGCCTCCATGGGACCATTCCCTAGAAGTTATTTCCAGGGACTGCGCTGCTTTGCAGGGCAGCTTAGGCCTCTGCCCATGTCATGAAAAGGACGAGTGGATCAGCATGTGTTTATGGAGCACCCTCGAATTTGTCGGCGTGTTATAGGAATAGTGTTTTGCTCTCATCAACCACCTGGCCAATGGGTCTGCTCAGTTGTAGGCTCTTGGGGTGATGGAAGCTGGGAGATGAAATAGACACCCCAAAAGCAAATATCTTCCTATATACAGGGTGGTGACTGCACAAGGACTTCATGGCTATCCTGTATAAACTGAGCAGTATAATTACCTGATGGCACGGGAGGTGTTGAAGGCCATTGTGAGCTACAGCAGGACAGAAAGAATATTTCATAGAGGCCAAGAGTTCATGGAGCAGTTGCCGTGATTAGGAGGCCAGCGGAAGTTTCTTCCCGGAGATAAAACTTTATCCGAGGCCCCTACAGAACCCATATGCTGCCTGGGTTCTGCTGAGTGGTAATGAACTGACCAAAAGGGCCACCCCTGTGGCATTGGCTCAGCTGCCTTGCCTTGGTTTGAGACAGCTGGACTAGAAAAGGATGACCCCTCAATAGACCAGGGACACAGGCCTCAGGCAGTGATCCAGGTGAAGGTGTAGCTGAGTAAGAGGCGGTGGCCACCATGAACAGCTGCTTCCTGCTCTGGGACTGTGCTATGCTGGGGTGGGTGATCGCTCGGCCTGGCTGTTCATTCCTCAAAGAACACACTTCAAGGCAGCTGGCCCCTTGGCCCCTCCAGCCCCTGCCCTCAGGGATTCAGCACTCTCTGGTCCTAGAGCCACCTGCCCTACACCCACTGTGGGTGCCTTTGGAAGCCAGAGTGATTTGTGGTGGAGGAGAGTGGTTTTTATTTTTATTTTTTTGCAGTTTTTGGCTGGGGCTGGGTTTGAACCCCACCGTCTCTGGCATATGGGGCCAGTGCCCTACCCCTTTGAGCCACAGGCGTGGCCTGAGGAGGGTGCTTTTAATGTGCCTGCCTTGTTTCCTGATCACAAACTACTCGGTCTCTCCCTGGGGAATAGTTGCAAGGTTAGGGGGTGAGGTTCTTAGCTTTCCCACAGCTGTCCAGCCTCAAGCTCCTTTTGAATCTCTGAATTTGGACCTCTAGGGTCCCAGCCTCAGTGGGGACAGCTGCCCAGGTGGGGCCTTGGGCAAGTCTCCAAGCCTCTCAGCTTTGGACACTTCCATCCTTACAGGCCTCCCTGCACAGGGTGGCTGATGGGAGAATGAACTGACGATGCTTGGATAGTGATGATCACACAGTTGGGGACCAACAGGTGTGGACCACCAGTCAGGGCTCCCCAGCAGACCAGCAGGGAGGGACTCACTTCTCCCCAAACTCCTCACCCCTCACCCCCAACCTTCCCAGGCCTGAAGCCTGCCACAGTCCCTGCACTGTCTCCACCTAGCCGCAGTCTCCCACGGGCTGGAGCCCCGGGGCAGTGTAGCCCTTCCCTGAGAACTCTGAGTTCTAGAAAGCCTCTGGACTGTAGAGCTCAAAGGGCACGGGAGCAGCCCACCTAAACCCGAGACGGAAGCGGAACTACACTACCCAGAATTCCTGGGGCTAGCCAAAAAGGAAATGTCGTTTTTGCTAGGAGAGGTTCGGCTCCCCAGCAGCTGCAGAGAGGGAGAGGGGGAGAGGAGCTAGGGATTACCAGGGGGAGGGCGGGCTGAGTGCGGAGAGCGAGGGTGGAGAGGCGGGCGGGCGGGAGAGGTGGCGGCGCCCGCTGCCGCCTGCGGACCTGCATCTCCGCGGGGCCGGCGAGCGGGCGGAGATCCCTGCGTGCGCCGGCTGCGAGCGGGTGCCGGGGCCAGGCGGGCGCCGGAGCCGAGTTTCTGCAAAGTTTGACCTGGTTGCCTTTCCGATGCCGCAGCAGAGCGAGGCAGCGCGGGGCGCGCCAGGCGGCTGCGGCGCGGCGGCGGCGCTGAGCGGCGACAGCTCGCTCACAATGATCATAAAATAAGGAGGTGCGGGGTGGGGGCGAGAGAGCCCCGAGCCTCAGCTCTCCGCCCCCCCTGCCACCCCCGCCCCAAGCAGCCCCGAGCCAGGAGAGAGTGGAGGGCCGGGGTGCCCACACCGGCCCCAGATCCCAGTGGAACCCGGGGACACTGCCCCGGGAAGGGGGTGGGGGCGTCCTGAGAACGTGCCCACAGTGGGGTCAGGGCCACCCGGAGGGTGACGGCCCGGGCACGCGGAGCTGCCCGAGGGGCAGGTGAGTCGGCGGCGCCGCCCGGGTGGGGGCGTGCGCGGCAAAGTTCCCCGGCAGCGACCAGAGCGCCGGACACGCGGGGATCTGGGGCGGTTTGCGGCTAACGAGTGGGGACAGAGGTGCCCGACGCGGCGGGGTGGAGACTCTACACCCTTCGTGGTTTGGGGGACCCTGGTCCGTTAAGGGCGCGCGCCCGATCAGACCGGCCTGTGGGTGGCGCTGCGCCCCCAAGGGGCCGAAGAGTCGGGGGGGAGGGAGGAAGAGGCGCCTAGCTCTGGCGGAGAGGCGGTGGGGGCAATGCCAGGGCAAGTCCTCGCCGCCCACTGCAGCGGCAGCCGGCCGCCCCCCCGCCCCGGGGCAGGAGGGTGTCAGCGGAGATGTCACGGGCGGCGATTATTCGCTGGTGCGCGCGGTCCTGCGGCCGCCACTGACGGGGCCGGTGGGGGGGGGGCCGCCGCCTCCGGGGAGACCGCCCAGAGCGGCGCGGTCAGCTCCGCAGCTCGCGCAGCGAGCACAAGCGTCGCCACCCCCGCGCGCCCCCCGCAGCAAAGTTCGGCTCAACTTTGAGGCGGGCCTGACGCCCTGTCCCTTCCACCTCCCACCAGGTCCTCGGCCGGCCCGGCGAGTCAGGCGGCGGTGGCCGAGTGCAGCCCCGGGCCCCCTGCACGGCGGCCGGCGGCGACAGCGACAGCCGCGAGGGGGACGCGGCGCGCCCGCTTGGGGGCGTCCGGCCCGCACCCGCGAGTGGGCGCCGCCGAGGACCCGCGCCGCGCCGCTCCGGCACCCAGAGAGCGGTCCGAGCCCGGAGCGCGCCTGCTGGAAGCCGCGGGGCGCCCGGACCCCGCCGCCTGAACAGAAGCGGTTCAGTTGACTCGGGGAGCGTGTGCCGGGAGGGAGCGCGTGCGGAAGGCCGGAGGGCAGGAAGTCGGGCTTCTGCAGCGAGGGTGGCGCGACCGCGCGGGACCGAACCTTCCTTATTTATGTGTCAGCCAGCGCTCGCCTTCTTCCTCCGGACACTTCAGGGAGAGCTCCGAGCTGCCAACCCCGCGTGTAAGGCACAGAAGCTCCAGCTGTCAGAACAACATGATTATGCATTAAACTACAAACTTTTCTTTTTTTAACCCAAAGAATATCGGTGATTTTTGTCCACTGCTAGAAGAGAGAGCCCAGGGCTCTGGAAATGCAGCAAAATCCTTATTTATAAACAGGCCGCGGTAGTGATATGCAGCCCCCCTCTACTCTGTGAGTTTTCTATCCTATGGATATTGGTCTTGAGATTTGAGATTGGAGAGCAGGCTGTCTGCATTGGGTCTGCAGCCTCCACCCTTTCAATGCCTGGTTTCCATTGGGACTGCTGGCCTTGCCTGGAGATCAGAGCGGTCCTGTGTGCCATGGGCTGTATTCAGAGCATTGGCGGCAAAGCCAGAGTCTTCAGGGAAGGGATCACAGTGATAGATGTGAAAGCCTCTATCGACCCCATCCCCACCAGCATCGACGAGTCCTCCAGCGTGGTGCTCCGCTACCGGACACCCCACTTCCGGGCCTCGGCTCAGGTGGTCATGCCACCCATCCCCAAGAAGGAGACGTGGATTGTTGGCTGGATTCAGGCGTGCAGCCACATGGAGTTTTACAACCAATACGGGGAGCAGGGGATGTGAGTACCGACCAGAGTCAGGCTGGGGACTGCTGAGGTGGGCTGAGCTGGGAGGCCTGGGAAGGGCATAGATACCACGGAGGTAGGGGCTGGAGGGCAGCTTGAGGCAAGTTATGGAAGGGGCTTCTGAGGCCTTCTTGGCCAGGTACTTCCTGGAGAGTTTGCCTGTTGATCCAGATTGGGGTCATAGCTCTAGGACCTACCCTGCCATCGTCCCTGGCCCCAGGCAAGGTGCCTATGTCCTTCCTTGCAAGATGCTGAGAAAGCAGAGAAACATTCCTCCTATGTCTTTTTGGCAAAGCAAGTGTGCATCTGCCCTAGGAGTGTCTGTGGTCAGGAGTCACCTCGAGGCTGCAGCTCAGTCCCCCAGGCGGCCACATGGCAGACACGCAGGGCCCTGAAGCTCCTGGAGTTCTTTGAATTCTTGGTACAGGATTTTGTAGTTGGATCTCAGTTGTCACTCTGGCATTTTCAAATGCACCTGGTGGCTTAGGGGGTGCTTCACTGTGGCTGTGTGCGAGAGCTCGGTTAGTTTTTGCAACCTGTTTGCTGTGCCGTGGAGCTTTCCATCTCCGAGGCAGAAGGCCACTATCAGACATCAGTGCCTAGTGTCCCTCTGGTGGGGCCCTAAACGGCTCAGAGGAGCCCACTGGTCTCTTCTCTGCAGCCTGGTCTCTGGAATGTTCCTAGGATGCTATAGGTCTCAGTGAGGACACTGGGGCCCTGGGTCTTCTTTTTTGACATGTTCCCTGACCCCAGAGGAGGCCATTCCAAAGTGGAAAGAGCAGCAGTAGGCAGAGGGGGGAAAGTGACTTAGCTTGAAGAGTCACTAATACAGGGTGGTGGAAATAGCTGTTTTGGAGCCAGCATGAAGCCCCTGCTGAGAGAGCAAGGTTGCGGAGAGGGCGCCTCTCGGTTTGATCCGTGACTAGCTGCGTACACTCGCACAGCCTCTCCCTCCATGCCCGCCCCATGCAGCATCACTGCCTGGCTTTACAAGTGAGGAAGAGAGCGGAGACGTCTCTTCCTCCAGGAGCTGGAGATTATCACTGACTTTAGAACTTTGTGGGCCACCTGGTGGAGGATGGCTGGCCACCAAGTCTTGAGGCGTCTCCATTTTGTGACTCTGAAGTAATAAGGGAAACAGGAGGATTAGGGTAACACTTAAAACCAGGGCGTAACCAAGTGTGCCCAAAAGGGTGCATGTGGCCACGGTTAAAGGTGCCCATCGTCCCCTGCAACAACCTGATTTCTGGGCTGAGCCCGTCACTTCTTAAGAGCAGCTATTAATGCCGGTCAGCCAGGGGCTGCCTCTCCATTCCAAGAAGAGAAACACAATTCTTAGTTATTCAGTGAGGACCTTTTCTGAGAAGTCTTAAGCTCAGAAACCTCTTTGGGCTTTGCAAGTCATCTAGGGCAGTTGTCAAGAAATAAAGGGTTTTTTTTTTTTTTTTTTTAGGTGTTTTAAGCTAAGTTTCATTTCTTCCCTAGAATGGGTAGGGAAGCCAGAGAGTTCTTATCAACTTGGGATTCTAATGAGATCCGTGTGGTGTGTGGTGGGGGCAGGAACAGGCCTGGCTGGGGTACAGCTCCCATTCTACCCTGCCCGGAGCCTCAGCTTCCCCACCACCCACCTGTGCACCGGGGTGTCTGGGTGTCTTTGGATCACACAGTCCTTGTTCTTCATTTTGTGACTCTGAGTATATTGGGGTGTCGTTGCAGGAGCCTGAGAGTCAGGGACCTGAGATGACCTTGGCCCGACTGTGCCAGTCCTCAGTTCCTGGTTAGAAGAGCTTCATACATACTTAGACTCTGCAGTCAGGCAGAGCCGGGTGGGAGGCCAGGCTCTGCCACTTTCCAGTGGTGCTGCCCTAGGCAAGTCCCTTACCACTCAGAGCCTCGGTTTACTTATCTTCAAACTGGGACTAAGAATAGTCCCTTCCCTGTGGCTCACTGGGAGAATTACTCATAGACAGTTGCCAAGCTGTGCTAAGCACATGGTGAATGCTGAACACATGTCATCGTCTTTTACGTTGTCATTACTGTGGTTGTTACTCTGTCAGGAATGGCTGAAACTACAGAATTAGTCCTTGCCCTGAATTTTCTCCCCAGCCCTGGCCTGCCTCTTTCACACAGTATCCACTCTCTGACTTGTAAACATTTTAAAATGGCATCAATCATGTGTCTTAGAGTGGCTTGAGGCCCTTATTGTTGCTCTCACTTTGCCCGACGTTTCCCTTTGCTCCCTCCCTGACTCTGGTTACCCCTTTGGTGCTGGTCTCCCTGGGTCCCCTGGGTGCCTGCTTCCAGTTGGTATAGGACCAGTCCCAGGGACAGGACAGAGTCTGAGGCTTCCTGGGAGGGGGCTCGAGCAGTCAGGCAGAGTGACCAACTGGTGCTGGCTCTGGGTCCTTGGCAGGGTCCCCTCGGAGGTTCTGTTTTGTCATCCATAAATGAGGGTAAGGCAGGAACTCCCACAGGCTGCTGGGACCAAGGACAGGTTGTAGGTGACAATCCTGTGGCCGGAACACAGAGACTGTTTCTTACTATTCAGCAGAATTGACCTAAGGAAATGAGTTGCTGAGCAGAGCTCTGGCTTCAGCCCATACCCTCTGGAAATGAGAAGGCTGAGATGTGGGCTCCTTCTCAAGAGCAAATAGAAGCATTCCAGTGGGATTTGAAAGACCCTTCTTATCTTCCCTACCCCTGGGGTCCTGCAATAAGTACTGTTCTCTGAGTTTTTAAGCCCCGTTGCATCAAAGAAGGTGGAGTGGTGATTTAGTAAGGTTGAGCAAAACCCTCAACCAGCCTGGACTTGGATGGGAGAATTCTTCATGCCGGGCACTGGGGGTGGTTGTGCCCACTTAATGTCAGGAGCACCTTTCCCCAAGTTGTGTTGCAGTTGCCGTTGGTTTTTAGCTGGCTCGGGCCAGGTTTGAAACTACCACTCTCTGTGTATGTTAACCTTGGTACCTTACCCACTGTGCTACGGAAGCTGAGCTCCTTTCCCCAACTTGTAACAGTCAAAAATGTCTCCCAACAGGGCCCAGTGTCCCCTCAGAAGGGGGTGTAGTCACCCTGGGAGGGACGTGAGAAGCACTGGACTCAACCCAGACTATTTGTTTTTTGTTTTTGAGACAGAGTCTCACTATGTGCCCCTGGGTAGAGTGCTATGGCGTCACAGCTCACAGCATCCTCAAACTCTTGGGCTTAAGTGATTCTCTTGCCTCAGCCTCTTAAGTAGCTGGGACTATAGGCACCCACCACAACGTCCAGCCTGTGCCATGACTCCCAGAGACACAGTTAGCCTGAGTCCTGTCCAGGTTCCTCTGGTTGGCCCAGAGGTTCAAGTAGCAAGAGTCCTTCCTTCCCTGGATACAATATCCAAGACCAAAATCTCACAGCTGCTATGGCTGTCCAGCTATTTTTTGGTTGCAGTTGTCATTGTTGTTTGGCAGGCCCAGGCTGGATTCCAGCTGGCCAGCTCCGGTGGTCTGCTATTCCATCCGGACTATTTGAATCATTAAAATGAAACCCACATACTGGGCTTTAGTAGCCTCAGGAGGGGACAGCCAGGTGGCAAGGACTAGGTAGGACTTCTGTTCTTTACAAATGGGCTCGTATTCAAAGTATTAATTTCAAATGCTTAACCAAAATCCATAATACCCCTAGACATTATCCCTGCTTGAAATTAATCTCTAAGCCAGGAGGAGAACTTTTTAGAATGACATTCTGGGTTTGAAATATTTGAAATGGAACAATAAAAAAAAAAAAACCCCACCACCTCAATAATACTCTGACTTTTACAGACAAGAGGTAGAAAGGTGTTTCTCCGCGCCAGCTTGAGAGGATTCTGTATAGTTTTGGGTCCAACCCACATCGCTTTAAAAGCCACCCCCCCCCCCCAAAATTGTTGGAGACACCTGCCTCCACAGTCCGTCCCCCGCAATTCCTCAACTGCCACCTGTCAGCTGGCAAGAGTTGTCTAAGTGACAAGTCACAGCTTCTCGCCTGTGTGGGAGACATTCCACGTTGTCCCTGCTTTGCCCTTCTTGGGCCTCCTGAGAACCTGGCCCACTGCCAAGGCCAAGGGCAGTTTATGGTTCAGGATTCTGGTAGATTTGAGGATGAGGATAGGTCTCTCTGGGTTGACAGTGCCGCCACACTGTGCCACGTCTAGCAGGATGTGGGTCCCAGCCCCGCACCCTTGGGCCCATCTCTGAACCTTCCTAATCCTCGCCATTCTGATGAGCATAGCCCAGAGCCTGGTATATGACTTAGGCACTCAGTGTGTGGTGGCTGTCAGTGCCGTCATTATGAATTACTAATGATTTATTATTCATTATGCAGTAGCCGTCAGAGACTATGTAAAGATTGCTGTGTTATTGTGACTGTTGTCACCTTATCCCTCCTCCTGGATTTCAAATACTGTCGGTAGTGTGAGAGCCTTGGGCCATAAGTCCTCTGAGGGTCTTTCTGGCCAAAATGTGTACTGAGAGCTGCTGCCCCAGTGTCGTAAGAGGTGGGTGGGAGACAGTGGCAGGGCCGTGGTGGGGACCGCCCAGGACTGCTGGGATGATGCTGATAGCAGCTGCTCTGTGGCCCCTTTTCCAGCTGCTGTCTCCGAGCATCCCCGGGACCTCAGGAGGTCCTTATTTTATGATTCGGACACGGCCTCTGAGGCCTGAAGCTGCTTGCCTGAGGAGGCTTGCTCTGCGCCAGCAGATCTGGGAACAGGCCATGGAGGAATGTCCCTGGTGGCCACATGGCCTCTTCCTGAAGCTGGGGCCTATACTTCAGGCTCCACAGAGAACAATTGAGGACGAGGCTTCCTCTCTGTGACCGGAAGGTGGCCTCCCCCATCTGCTGGGCGCTGGCGGAGGCGGCGAGGGCGGTGCGGGTGGAGAGGGAAGTCCCAGTTTCAAGGCTTTAGGATGGGAGGAAGTGGGGGGTGGGGGGTGGCCCAGCCCAAGAAGAACTCCCCCTGGACGTGCCCTGGCCAAGCCACCCCTCCAGCCTTTGTCTACCTTCTGAGTGCTAGAAACAAAAGAGATGTGTGGGAAGCCACTCATAGGAATTAGGGAAATGGCGAATGAAACCCCCATGTCCTTTTTCTGCTGATCAGAGCTGGGTGAAAATGAGAAAGAGCAGTCGTGCCCAGTGTTTGGGGAAGGGGAACAGTTGAGGCAGCTTCTGCAAGGTGAGCTTGGCTGTGCCTGGCACAACTTTGCAGTTCAGGGTCTGTCCCTCCGTGCTTCTCTTTTTAGGGCCTGGCGTGTCAGAGGCATCTACAAATAATCTACCGAACAAATGAATTAACAGGCCCGTGAATGGAAGGACTGTACATAAAGGCTCATGTGAGGATGTTAACTCCAGCACCCTTCCTACTGGCAAAAAGCTGGAACAACTCAAGCTTCCCTCCACAGGGGGTAACATTATGGTCTGTCTGAGACAGAATATGCCAGGGCAGAGCCCTAGATGTTTCCAAGCGGGAAAATGACACTATACTCTTGGCATTTTCAAAAAAAGTTGTAAAATAATATGCAGGGTAGGAACCTGCTTTTGTTGAAAACACTGAAGTTGGGAATGTATCCTGTCTGTGTGTAGAGAGCAAGGTCTAGAAGGATGTTTACCCTTGCAGTGTGGTGAGGAACCTTGGCGGGGGTGGGCATGGGGGGGCAGGATGGCTTTTGGTTTTCACTTTCTGCCTTGCCTTTCTCTCTCTCACTTTTTTTTTTTTTTTTTTTTTTTTAACAAAAAGCACTTTTTTTTTGAGACAGTCTTGCTTTGTCACCTGGGTAGAGTGCTATGGCATCATAGCTCTTAATAACCTCAAACTCTTGGGCTCAAGCAATCCTCCTGCGTCAGCCTCCTGAGTAGCTAGGACTACAGGCCCCTGCCACAACACCTGGCTATTTTTAGAGATGATGTCTCACCCTGGCTCAGGCTAGTCTTGAACTCCTGAGCTCAAGCACTCCATCCTCCTCAGCCTCCCAAGTGCTAGGATTACAGGAGTGAGCCACTGTGCCTGGCCTAGAATGTGTACATTTTACAAATGTCACCAAATTATAAAATCTGGACTGGGCATAATGGCTCACACCTGTAATCCCAGTGCTTTGGGCGGCTGAAGTTGGAGGATCGCTTAAGCCCAGGAGCTGGAGATTGCATTGAGCTATGATGATTCCAGTGCATGCTAGCCTGTGTGACAAAGTGAGACAGTCTCAAAAAAAGAAAACAAAAAAAATCTGTATATATATATGTGTCTATATATCTAATGTATTCAACCCATTATTCCAAGGATGTTTCTTAGGAGAGACTTAATTTAGTTTTTTAAAAAGTAATTTTAAGGAAAAAAATTGAGTGAATAAGAATTTAGGCAATGTATAAGCAGGACCAAAATGAAGAAGATGTGATGTTTGGTAAACTTGACCCTGAGACAAAGTGGACTTGGACTTACCAGTTAGAGAGCCCTGGGGACCCTGAGACTTCCGGGAGAGAGATGGGGATCCCCAGGGCTCGAGGGGGTTCTGTTTGTGCTGGGGTGGGGTGGGGTGGAAATCCCAGGCCAAGGCCTGCTGCCTGGAGCAGAGGACCAGCCCATTGCTGTGATA
Organism: Loris lydekkerianus; assembly: GCA_963574355.1. NCBI lineage: Eukaryota > Metazoa > Chordata > Mammalia > Primates > Lorisidae > Loris > Loris lydekkerianus. The sequence continues at coordinate 24,101 of CAUYPK010162802.1, read as the reverse complement.
AAAGACCAGAGCCCTCATGTGGGCCACTTTTCCTAAAGAAACCAAGAAAGGTGTGCTCTCATCAGCTGTCCAAGGTCACAGAGGTGGCAAGTCACACCCCTTCCCTCTGAGACATCCCTGGCTTTTGTCACCTTGTATGGAGAGGCCTTCTCATGGGGCCAGCTTGCAGCTGGTGGCTGGGTGGGAGACCCTCACCATGCTGAGTTGGCATCCCCTGGGTAGTAGCCTCAACCCTGCCTCTGGCCTCCAGTGAAGGCCCTTCTCTAACCTTCAGATTCCCTTTCTTAGTTAGGCAGTTCTGTGTGTGAGTGTCTCCATGTCTCTGTGTGTGTTGGGAAAGGTTCCATTAGAGCAGCGGTTCTCAACCTGTGGGTTGCCACCCACAGGAACTGTATTAAAGGGCTGCGGCATTAGGAAGGTTGAGAACCACTGCATTAGAGGTAGGTGGGTAACAGCTGGCTCAGGCTGTGGGCCATGGCCCAGTTGCTTCCCACTTGTGATCTTGAACCTGGCTTCTAATTTCCCCAGGTCTTTTCTATAAAATGTGCCCCACATATGTGCCAGGCACACTGTGACAGGTGCATTCTGTGATGAAGTGACTGCCCACGTTGTGTGTGAGTGGCTAATGCAGTTGCAGGTCTGCAGGGCCAGCAGAGGTACTGAGCAACGCTGGTGTCCCCACACTTCTCACAGGGGCCCCTTGGGGGCTCAGGGCCAGGGGAAGACCCAGCATGCTGCTGACTGTCATTGATCCAGGCCACAGAAATTGATTGTGCCTGATTGTAGGCCAGGCGCTGTGACAAATCCCAGACATGTGGGGATGAGCACAGAAGGCCTGGCCCTGCCTTCCTGGCCTGTGTCTAGGAAAAGACTGACAGCAAATGAGCCCACAGATATTGACTCGACCCTGAGTGTGGCTATGGAGCAGCAGTTAGAGGATCCAGTAGTGTCTAACGGGGTACCTGGCCAGTGTGAGGGGTCCAGGCAGATGTCCCTGGGGTGGTGGCACCAGAGCTGAGGGATGAATAGCTACTAACTAGGAGGATGCTGTCCCTGGGAGGAGGCCCAGAGGTGGGAAGGGCAGGGCCCAAGAGAGGAGCTGAGAATGCCTGGTGGGTCTAGAGCCTGGGGAGCGCATGTGCACTTGTGTGCATTTGAATGTGTGTGCATGTGTGGGGCTCTGGCCTTCGGCTGCATCTGGCTGTAAGGGCAATGGGGAGTCACTGTGGGTTGGAGAGGGTTGGAGCCACAATCAGATTTGAGTTTTTAAAGATACCTGGCGCTGCTGGGAGGAGAACAGATTGCAGGAGGCCACAGTAGAGGTAAAGGAGAAGGGGGCCCGCCTCAAGGCCCGAGGGAGGGTCAGGGATGGTGCTGGCTGCCTGGGGCATGGAGTACCCATCACTGCAGGTCTATCCCCTTCACAGCTCATGGCCAGTGTTGATGGCAGGTGCCCTGCAAACGTTTGTTTGGTGGGTGACGGTGGGACTGCAGCAGTGGTGCAGGATGCTGGGGGAAGAGCCCCCTTCAGACCCGATGTGGGGGCTGAGTTCCAGCCTGGACTTGCCCGTGTCCTCCAGCTCTTACATTTAGGAGGACGAGGATGGGGGTGTGACAGGGGCCATGGAGGTGGGCGGCTCCCTGGGTTTGCAGACTGGGCAGTTGCCCCGCACCTCCTCTCAGCAGGGCCCCAAGTGCAGGTTATCGCTGTCACTGTGCTGAATAAGAGCTCCTGTGTTCTCATTTGCACTGGATCCATGGGTTCTGCAGCTGGTCCTACCGTGAAGACCACTGGGGCCAGCAAGAAGGTACCAGGAAGGTCCTGGGGGGGCTCCGTGCCTTTCCCTCAGCCATGCCAAGACCGATGAACAACACACTCTGGGGTCTGGAAAGAAGAGGGCTGGGACAATAGGATCAAAGTCTGAGACTTAGCAGGCAGGAACAGGTGCATTTTAACTTATTGCAAAACCCTGTATTCCAGACAGACCTTTGATGGAGCCCCGTGTGCCAGCACAGTGCTCTGTGTCTGTGTGTGTGTCATGGGGTAGGGGCCTGTCATCCCACCACCAGCTGTGGAGATGGCTCAGTGTATGTAGGGTTGGTGTCTAGATGAGAACCGAGGGCCTACCTAGACTCTCAAGGTCATTCCGGACCAACAGGACGTCTTACAGAGGAGGCAGGACTGTATGGAATCTTTATTCAGAGGAGGGAATAATCTGAAAATGCAAATGAAGTTGAAAAGGCCAGCAGGTCTGTTGCAGCACATCTTAAGTGCTGAAACCACATTCAAACGATCTCCAGAAATTTCTACTTACTGCTGTTGACTGCACCAGGCACTTAGTGACCACAGACTTGGCAGGCAGAGGTGGCTGGGGCTGTGTAGGGGTTCCTGATGAGAAGTTGGGGCACAAGAGTTGGAGAATTGGTCACTGAATGAGTTGCTGGGGCTGAGTCTGGCTCCCAGCTGCCCCGGGGGCCCCCGAGGCCTTAGCCCTGACCATGGGGAGGCCCATGAGGGCCTTGTGATGATTTGCAAACCATCTCCCTTGGCCTTGGCTCTAATACCCCCATGAGATGCTGCCATACGCCAGCTCAGGAGAATTGTCACTTGTCTGCCACTGAGCTGGGCATTTCAGGACTGGGGAAAGAAAGGAAAGGAATCTCCAAGGCTGGGGTCAGAGAGGGGGCTGTTGTGGTGCTAAGAGAAAGGGGCCGAGGCAGGAGCAAAGTTCCTTCCGCAAGTTTGCTTTTGGCCTTTAGGAAAAAACAAAAGAAAGAAAAACTCTCTCAAGCAAGTGAGAACACTCCGAGAGAACAAGGCTGGAGAGGACAGGGCTGGTGTTTCCTCCTGAACCAGAGGCTAGGCCAGCCTGATGGGCAAAGGCACCAGCTTAGAAGAGATTCAGGTCCCCAGTCCACCTCGGGGATGGAATCCGCAGGCTCACACCTGTCATTCTGCTCCCATGTCTCAGAGACTGCTGGTGCTTCAGAAGCTCCAGGCCACCTGGGGTGCTGCCAGGTCCCCTCCTAGCTGGGTGTGCTGGGGGAAGGGCGCAGGCAGGGAAGATCTGCTAGGCAGCTGACATTCTAATTTGTGATCTTTTCAATGAAATGAACAGAAAAAATAAGCAAAATCATGCTATTCCTCATTCCTCCTTGAGTGGCCCCAATTTTATGAACTACTGATGTGAAACCATGCGTTTCAGTGGAGGAATGCCATGTTTTACTATGGTACAAAATTTGTACCATAACATGCAGCATCACTACCGTTCGTTAAGTGCACAGTTGAGCGGGATTAGCCACATCACACTACTGTGTGACCATCACCCCATCCAATTTCGGGACTTTCTCATCTTTCCAAACTCTGTCCCTGTTAAGCATTTGCCCCCACCTGGCCCCCCGACCCCGGTGACCTCCATTCTCCTTCGTGTCTGTGAATTTGATGCGTGGAATCACGTGGTGTTTGTCTTCTCGTGTCATAGCGTAATGTCCTCAAGGTTCACCCGCGTTGCAGCAAGAGTCAGAATTTCCTTTTTTTTGAGACAGAGTTTCACTGTCGTGCTCGGTAGAGGGACGTGGCATCACAGCTCAGTGATTCTCTTGCCTCAGCCTCCCAAGTAGCTGGGACTACAGGCACCCACCACAATGCCCAGCTATTTTTTTGTTGTAGTTGTTGTTGTTGTTTAGCAGGCCAGGGCTGGGTTTGAACCCACCAGCCCTGGTGTATGTGGCTGGAGTCCTAACCACTGAGCTACAGGTGCTGAGCCAGAATTTCCTTCTTTTTAAAGGCTAATATTCCATTGTATGGATGACCACGTGTTGTGTACCCATTTATGTGTCTATAGACTCAGGAATTGCCTCCACCTTTTGGCTTTTGTGAATAGTGCAGTGAAAAAAATGCGTTTTTAAAAGAAGTGAGTTTCTGGAGAGCACCCCCCCCTCCCCCGCATGTGAGGGTGCAGGGGGTGCTGGGCTCAGGGGTCCTGACCTGTGTTGCAGGTGCCCAGGTGCAATCAGGACGCACTAGAGCAGGTCCCAGGTGCTACTATTTAGCCAGCTGTCCTTAGGAAATAGCCTCGCCAGCCCCCTTTCTCACAAGGTAGAGATGATTGTTCGTGAGGCTGTAATGCTAAGGGGCTGCAGCCAGGGGTGGGCTACCCAGGTGACAGCATGCCCACTTCCAAACCAGAATGTGGGATCTGGACGTCCCCAGTGCAACTTGGGACAGGCTGGCTGGCCCTGTCTGAGGATTATTGAGACTAAGGCCGACAGCCACCAATTACAGGCATTTGCTTTGTGCCCTGCTCAGGGCTGGGGAGATCTTACTTGAAGTCATACGGTGACCAGGGTGTGTGTGAGGAGTCTGGGATCCAGTGGAGGTGGGTGGGGTCTTGCCCAGGGTCTCATGCCACCAAGGGGGCGGGCTGAGGCCGCCTGCCCCCATCCCTGGGAAGGCTGAGGTCCTGGGCCCCCACAGGTGAAGCAAGTCAGGCTAACGCTGGCCAGGTGTGGCCTCTACTTGGACCAGCCCTTGAAGTTGGAAGCTCAGGTTCCCCCACCCAGCTGCTGCAGAAAAACCCTCTGTAGACCAGCCTGAGAGCACCATGGTGGTGCTGGCTCCATGGTGCCCTGGTAGACCAGCCTGGGGGCCCTTCAAAGCTGGCTCCAGGGAGCCCTGGTTTGTTTTCTCTGGCTTTAGTGGTCCAGAAAAGGGGGCTGACTAGGTGGGAGCAATCCTAACGTAAGCAGAAAGGAGGGAGGATGCCCTCTGACCCTGGGAGCCCCCCATTCTTGCTTTGGTCTGGGCAAGGGCTGGAGAGTCCAGCCCCCTCCCTATGTGGTGGAGGGATGTGGGATGAGAGGCTGAATCACCCCTTTCTTTGGGTGAGGTCACAGAAGCCCAGAGAGGGCGTTGGGCATATGCCCATGTTACGGGCTGGTCAGCAGAGGGGCTGGGAATCATCCCCAAAGGGGTTGACCCCATGGCCACTGGGCTCTGAAGCCTCTTTCAGCCCCTAAAGCTGAAGAAGGAAACTCCCTTTCTAGGGCCAGGGCCACTGGGCCACCCTGTGCTCCCAACTGGACACATCCTGACATACCATATGGCTGGGGCCCTTGGAAGCCTACAGCCAGCACCTTAACCAAGAGTATAGAGGTGCACCAGTGCTGGGACACAGGGACATGTCAGGTCCATTCCTGTCAACCAGTCTAGGTCTATATGCATGACAAGTCCCCCTCAAGGGCAGAGGTGACTGGAACTGCGGCAGGTCCCCGTTGGGATCCAGTCCTGATCTAAAATGGTTCTGTGGCTGAGGAGAGAGTGCTGGTCCTTGGGGGAAATCTGACTTATCATGGTGCTGTGAGCAGCATGGCTTTGGAGGGTGCCATGTCTTGTGGAACCCCTGGTTCATCCAACCTGATACTAGATGTCTGTCTGAGCTCCCCCAGAAGGTAAGTGCCACCAGCAAAGGGGACTGGCTCTGCCGTGTTCATTCTGTCCTTGGGCCCAGGACCATCCCCAGCCCTGGCCTGCCACTGGGATGCAGAAAGCGCTTGTTGAGTGACCAAGTGAGTGAACTGGCTTTCCTTGTGCCCAGGTCCAGCTGGGAACTCCCCGACCTCCAGGAGGGCAAGATTCAGGCCATCAGTGACTCAGACGGGGTAAACTACCCCTGGTACGGCAACACCACGGAGACGTGCACCATCGTGGGCCCCACCAAGAGAGACTCCAAGTTCATCATCAGCATGAATGACAACTTTTATCCTAGCGTCACGTGGGCTGTGCCGGTCAGCGAGAGTAACGTGGCCAAACTGACCAACATCTACCGGGACCAGAGCTTCATCACGTGGCTGGTGGCCACCAACACCTCGACCAATGACATGATCGTGCTGCAGACGCTGCACTGGCGCATGCAGCTCAGCATCGATGTGAACCCCCACCGGCCCCTGGGCCAGCGCGCCCGGCTGCGGGAGCCCATCACCCAGGACCAGCCCAAAATCTTGAGCAAGAATGAGCCCATCCCGCCCAGCGCCCTGGTCAAGCCCAATGCCAACGACGCCCAGGTCCTCATGTGGCGGCCCAAGTATGGGCAGCCGCTGGTGGTGATCCCACCCAAGCATCGGTAACGTCCAGGGCAACTCGCTAGATTAGACTCAAATAATAATACCGCTCAGTGCAAAACCCAAGCGCACTCTTCAGTCATTCAGCAAAATGCAACATTCTACCTTCTCAGCGGGCGGATCTCACTGTGCTCGTGCTCCCGGCTGGCCAACTCGTGTGCGGGGGAGACCCATGCATGCCCTCCTGGGCCACCTCTGGTCCCCCTGCCTTTCCTGTTCTCACAGATTTCCCTGAGACACTGCTATTCCTGTTCTTCTTTTTCAACTTCTCTTTACGAGGTTCAGGGCAGGAGGACGGAGAGCTGGTCATGAGGGACGCACAGGCTTCGGGCCGGGCTGTGGTCTGCACCGTGGGCATTCGTCGCCCGGCTGGCCTGCCACGCTGCTCCCCCTGCCCTCTGTCATGCGGCCTTACCTTTCCTAGACTTGCTTTGCCAAACTTTTGCCTTAAGCTGAATTCAAAGGAAGAATAAGAAACAGATAAAGAAAGCAGAATCTCCTCTGCTGGGCTTTTGATCTGCTGCAGGTGGAGGGAGGAGGTTGGGTTGGGTTGGGTTGGGCGCGTGCACCTGAGTCCCTCGTCTTGGTTGTCTTGGGAGAAGGGCGAGGACAGAGATTTAGACCTAAGACCAGCTGCTCACTCTTTCGTTTAGGCAGAAACAAAACCACAAACAAACTCTGCCCAACAGCCCCTTCTGTCTCCCGCCCCCCTAGATTCTCCTCACCTGTGGATAGGGGCTGTAAGCCCCGGTGGGGCGAGTCCACCAGCGGCGCCCTCTTTTTTCTTTTCTCGGCAGCCTTAACTTGCCTTGGGTGGCTCTAGGAGGAGAGAGGAAGGTCCTGTGAGCTCCGGCTGGGCCCAGGAGATATTCACTCACTCTGTCCTCAGGACCACCCATGGGTGGTCCCCACACCATTCCCTAAGTGTGTCTTCCATCCACACTGGTTTCTAATGCCCAGGGGGCAGCCACCTGAGCCACCGAGACAGTCCCAGTTTTAGTCTCAAAGAAAGGCATGTGTGTCCCTTCTTGCACAATATTTTAAGACTTGAACCTGGTGGCCCCAGCACTGTGGTTGGCCATCCCCTAGTGCACTGCAAAGGAGCCAAGACAGGGCTCGTTCTCAGGGGCTGCTGCTCCCACGCTCTCCCGGGTTGGGTGGGGGCTGCAGACAGACTCTCAGAAGCAGTGATGGAGGCCAAGGACAGCTACAGAGGGCCCAAAGACTTAGGCGTCCCTGGTCCAGGATGTCTGAAGGGACAGTGGACCCACTGTCTTTGTGTCCTGGAAGTAAACACAGACCCAGGGCTGGGTGGGTTGAGTGGACCCTGATGGGAGGTGTCAGAGCCATTCTGGAGGCTGGTCTGGCACAGTGACAGTGTCAGGAGAGGACAGGTATCAGGTGGCCAGTCCCTGGGGGCCACCCTCCTGCCCTTGTTCCTGAGCAATGTCTGCCTCAAGGCTGCTCCTGGTTCTTGTTGGGGGCCCCCTGGCTGCCAGCTTGCCAAACCCATGGACCCATCCCCGGGGCCACGCTCAGACTAATAATACTCAAGCACAGAACACCATTGGATGAAAAAAATACCCGTTTCTGCTGCAGGTGAGCCACTTGGAGTTTCAGTGACAGCGTGGGAGGGCGTGGGCACCCTTGCTTGCTCCTGCACCCGCATGTTGTATTTATTCAAGGGGTGTGCATAGTCTGGTCAGTCTCTGAGCCCAGTGCCTGCAGGGAGACCAGCTGGCGCTATGCTTAGGGAGCCCTTGGTGGGGGCTGGGACCTCCCCCTAGAAACTGGAAGTTCCCCTCTGTGAGGATAAAGGCCTTGTCCCCAGAGAGGCAGCAGCCTTGCATGAGGGAACCCGGGGTCCCAGCTGCACCTATGAGGACAGGCTGGGGCCCGGCCTGGGCCCTTCCACACTCAGGTCTGTTGTTGCACTAAGAGGAGCGAGGGCCCTGCCAGGGGCCAGGAAGGGGGCTCTCTTGCTGGGCTGGGGTAGACAGGCAGGGGTCTGGAACTGCTCTGGAGCCAAGGCGCCCTGAACTTACATTTCTTGAGTGCAAACAAACATTCGAAGCAGAGGCCAGTGCCCCACCCCCACCCCGCATGCCAGGCCCCCAGCCCACCTTGCTCCATGGCTGACCTCCACCATGAGACAGGGGGAGACTCTGCAGACACTGCAGGTCCAGCCAAGGACGCTCGGCTCTGCCTGGGTCTAGTCCCTCAGCCTCTGTCTTCGTGGGGCACAGACCCCGGCCTCCTGCCCAGCCCCGACTCTGACGCTCCCAGCCCCAGCCTCCTCCCCGCCTCCACCCCATTGAGGACACCCACTCACTCCTTCCAGCAATAAGAGCCGTCCTTGGTTGCGGAGAGTACTGTGAAAACAAACCAATGCACTTACCAGGAGGCACAAGACTCTTGAAGAAAATGTAAAATGAATCTTTTTTAAAGAAAACACAAATATTCATAAAGAAATAAAGTATAATTTTAAAGTAGGCTTGGCTGGAATCTGAATGTTTCTGAAATGGTGGTTCATTCTGGGGTTGCTGACTGGGTATGGCTAGCCACAAGGGTAGACATTTTGGGGAATCCTGGTGCTTAGGCCTGGGGGACAGGAGGGGCAGGCCAGCCTTGAGTGCCCCATCTCCAGCCAGAGCGGCTCTAGGATCTGAGTTCTGCGCCTACAAGTGCCCTGGTCTGGAGGTCGAGCTGGGAGTTGGGGCAGCTCAACTTCATGGCAAACGCTGGAGACTGCCGTGACAGCGGTGATTAGCATTTAGACTGGGCCCTACCCTGGGTCATCCTGCAGACCTGCAAACCCTCCTTCCCTTGGGAAACAGGACAATGATAGTCTGGACCCTGCCCTTGGCCAGCAACTGTTGAGGGTGTCATGGGGGCCAGAGGATTGGCTCCTTATACTCGGGATTTTCTTTTCTTTTTTTTTTGAGACAGAGTCTTATTATGTCGTCCTCGGTAGAGTGCTGTTGTATCATAGCTCACAGCAACCTCCAACTTGGAGGCTCAAGAGACCCTCTTGCCGCAGCCTCCTGAGTAACTGGGACTATAGGCACCCACCACAATGCCCAGCTATTTTTAGACTGGGTCTCGCTCTAACTCAGGCTGATCTCAAATTCCTGAGTCATCTACCTGCCTTGGCCTTCCAGAGTGCTGGGATTACACGGCGTAAGCCACCGCATCTGGCCTTTACTCAGAACTTATGTAAGGATGAGAGGGAGCCCTGTGGGCCATGGTCCAGGCCATTTTCATGAGCTCAGGGAAGACACTGGTCCCCTGAAGCCCTACTCACCTTGTATGAACACTGGAACTTCTTGGAGTAGCTGCCTCCTGGCTGATGTGGTGTGAACACACTACCCTACTCTATTTCTGGGTGTGAACACACTGAATCCTCATGACAACCCCAAAGGGAGGTGTTACTTCGATCCCCATTTCACAGATGAGGAAACTGGGAGTGGAAGAAGCTGCTTAAGGCCACATATTTAAGAGGAGGCAGAGCCAGGATCCAAACCCTGATCCCCAGACCCTCTTCTTAGCACTGCCCAGTAAGTATGAAGAAGGCCCTGTGGCTGCACACAGTGGCTCACACCTATAGTTTCAGCTGCTCAGGAGGCCAAGGTGGGAGGATCCCTTGAACTCAAGAGTTAGAGCAGGGGTTCTCAAACTGCGGCCCGCGGGCCACAAGAGGCAGTGTGATTGTATTTGTTCCTGTTTTGTTTTTTTTACTTCAAAATAAGATATGTGCAGTGTGCATAGGAATTTGTTCATAGTTTTTTTTTTAAACTATAGTCCAGCCCTCCAACGGTCTGAGAGACAGTGAATTGGCCCCCTGTTTAAAAAGTTTGAGGATGCCTGAGTTAGAGACTAGTCTGAGCAAGAGCAAGATCCTGTCTCTATAAAAAACAGAAATAAGTAGCTGGGCATGGTAGCACATACCTGTAGTCTCAACTACTTGGGAAGCTGAGGCAGGAGGATTGAGCCCCGGAGTTTGAGGTTGCAGTGAGCTATGATGACACCACTGCACTCTAGCCTGGGTAATAAAGTAAGGCCCTGTCGACCCTGGCAGAAATGCCTCTCTTCCCAGCTCTGGAAGTCCCTGTGGTCCACAGTTCTCCGTGGCCCACACAGGCCCATCTCATTGCCCTCGGAGGAGCTGGCTGGTCCTCTGCCAGCCACAGGCCCACCCTCCAGGGTGGGTGCTGGCCTCTCGGCATCATTGTGGGGACAAGGCGCCCCCCACTCGCTCTGGGCACAGGAACTTGGTTTCTTCTCTGGGTTCCTCACATTGCAGCAACCCAAGGGCTGCTGCCTCCCGCCTCCCTCCTCCTGGGCCTGAGACACCAAAGCAGGAGGTTGCATAAGAGGCTTCGCAGGCTGCCCTCCACCCCGATGGCTGTGGGGTGGTACAGTTCACATCGTGGTTTGGCTTTTGGTTGTTGAGTCGGCTCCTGAGCTCTGCCCACAGGAGACCATAGTGAGTGTGTGTGTGTGCGCTTGTGCCAAGAGATAGTGGTGCAGGCCTGAACAATGGGAGCAGAAAGTCGAGCTGGACCACAAAGCCAGAGGCATCAGGAGCATAAGTCATCATGCTGGTGGCGGCCGAGTGGGGACCAGGAGTTTGTGGGTAACAGTTTGTAAAGGGAAACGTGCAGAGAGGGTGGTTGTGAGCACAGTGGCTGCCAAGTGGCATTTAGTCACACAGTGGAAGCCCTCCAGCCCGTCAGGCTGATAGCAGATTAAATTTAGAAGCCCAGACGGGGATGAGAGGCACAGACACCAGACTCCACCCAGCTGTCATGGGTTCCCCTCCAGGATCTGGGCCGGGGGGAGGGGAGTGGCTGCCTGGGCCGGGCAAGGACCCCCGCTCAGGAAGCCTGGAGTCTGGGAGAAGCAGCGGCACAGCGACCACATCTCGTCTCAGAAGTCATGTATCAGGAGAACCCACTCTGCTCTCCACACCAAAAGGAGACAGATGCATCGGGCTGCAAAAGGGGGTGGCTTTTGTGCCCCGTCACACTCATGGACACTTCTAACAGTCACCTCTGGCTGAGTCATCCTCTATTCTGCTTGGGGGCTCCCTGCAGAAACAGGCTCCCACCTGGGTGGGGTCCTGGCATTCAGGGAAAGCAAACGTTCCAGCCACTGTCTACAAATGGCTCATCTGAACCGCAGGATAACCACCAGCTGCTTCAGTGCTGCCTGGGCCCCTTCCTGCGGCCTCCGATCGTGTCATCGTTCTTCCCCTTTTATAGATGAGGAAACTGACCCTCCGAAGGGACCAAAGCACCTACTAAAGGTCACCCGGGTAGGAAGTTACAGAGCAGGGTTGGTTTCAGACACTGGTTTTTGGCCCTGCTGGTGGCCTCTGCTCTCTCTGTCCCACGCCAGCCTTTTGGAGTCCCAGTTCCACCAGGCTACCCTTGACTCTCATCACTGAGGCCCCTGGCATGATGCTGAGTCCTCAGCAGCCCTGTTGGCACTGAACAATGGCAACTCCTAAAAGCAAGAAAAAACATCTGAGTCAACAAACTCTCTGTGTCTGTGTCCAGAGAGGCAAACCCCAAACTGACATAGGTCCTGGCAAAGGCCAGCTCAGTCTCCAACTGGGCAGGGCCTTGCCCACTTGTCCCCCTAGACAGCATGGCCAGGAATGCAGAGACAGGTTAGTTCCTCCATCAGCCTGAGCCCTGGTTTATGCTTTATGTTCCTTTATTATTTTTTTTTTTTAGAGACAAGAGTCTCACTTTGTCGCCCTCAGTAGAGTGCCATGGCATCACAGCTCACAGCAACCTCCAGCTCTTGGGCTTAGGCGATTTTCTTGCCTCAGCCTCCCAAGTAGCTGGGACTATAGGCACCCGCCACAATGCTCGGCTATTTTTTGTTGTTGTTGTTGCAGTTTGGCTGGGGCTGAGTGGCTTATCAACAGCAGAAACTTTCTCATTGTCCTGGAAGCTGGAAGTCTGAGGTCTCTGTCTATTCACAGGAGATGTGGGCTGGGCTCTTACATGGTGACGGGGCCAGGGAGAGGCGCCACCCAGGGGTCTCCAAGGAAGGAAAGAGCCTGGTGTGGCTGTGGCTGAGGAACTAAGCAGAGAGCAGTGGGGAGGTGGCACCTGGGTGACAAGGGAAGTCTAACTGAAGATTTCAAATGATATTTTCTTCTTTTTTTTTTTAGACAGAGTCTCACTGTGGCTCAGGCTAGAGAGCCATGGCATCATTTCAGCTCACAGCAACCTCAAACTCTTGGGCTCAAGTGATCCTTCTGCCTCAGCCTCCCAAGTAGCTGGGACTACAGGCGCCTGACACAATGCCCCAACTATTTTTTGTTTCTTTCTTTCTCTTTTTTGCAGTTTTTGGCCGGGGCTGGGTTTGAACCCACCACCTCCAGCAAATGGGGCCAGTGCCCTACCCCTTTGAGCCACAGGCGCTGCCGTAGTTTTCCTATTTTTAGTAGAGGTGAGGTGTTGCTCTTGCTTAGGCAGGTCTCAAATCCTGAGTTCAAGGGATCCACCTGCTTCTGCCTTCCAGAGCATTCGATTGTAAGTGTGAGCCGCTCGTAATGGCTGGGGAGTGGGCTTCTTCTCTGGCCCTTCTCAGCTTGTATGTCCTCGTGCAGCTGGCTATGGAGGCAGGAGAGGGTGGCGTGAGCCCTCCTGGGTTGGCATGTCCCTGCCCTGCCTGTGTGACCTGGAGCAAGTCACCTTTCCTCTCCAACCTCAGTTTTCTCAGACGTGGGGTGGGTCTGAGACTGGTTCCTTACCTCATGGATCCCAGAGCTTCTGGAACAGCACCTGCCCATGGTTAGTGCCTGGAAGGTTTGAGCTGCTAGTACTGTGGGGCCTCCAAGCCTCAGTTTTCTCATCTGCAAGATGGGGTGATGCTGTCCTCACAGGGCAGGAGTGTTCTCTGGGATCATCATGCAGAGCCCTGAGCACCAGGCCTGGCACGGAGCCAGCTGCCCGAAGGTGTTAGCTATTCTTGACCTTGTAACCAGATGCTAACATGGTTTTCTTTCCTGTCCCAATTCCAGCTCAGACTTTGAAGGGACAAATACAAGAGAGGTCCCTCCTACCCCAGCCCACCATCCCACAGGCCTGTGCTGCACATGCTGAGGGATCACACAGCCCTGTGGCCAGCACCTGTCCCTCTCTCTACTTAGGGTGCAAACAGGGTGATGTGCGCCAGGTGTGGGCCAGAAAGGGCCACTCGAGAGAGTGTGTGATGGACTGTGTGGCTGTGTGTCACCGCAGGGCAGTGCTGTGGATGATGAATAGTCAGGTGCTGTTATTCGAGGCTGAGGGTTTCCTGTAAACAGCCCGCCACTTCCTGTGGAGGCAGGAGGAGGTGGCGGGAGAGGCTTCTGCAGCTGTCTTCATGGTGAGACTGCACCACAGCGGTTCTGCTGCGTGGACACATTCCATCTCCTGGGTGTGTAGCACAGTGGAGGAGCAGACGGCCCCCTGATATGAGGCTGACGATCATCTGGGAACATGGGAGAGAGAAACGGCTGCGGTGTGGCAGGACTGGCGTTTGATGGCCAGGGAAACATCTGCATGCTGGTCATGGTCCATCTTCCCCAGGAGGGCTGAGGGAGATGGGTGCCCAACGATTAAGTTCCTTGTCCTTCTTAGCTGGGTGGGGGTCCAGAAGGTTGGATCCTACAGAGAATTCCTGTGGATTCTCACACTTCACCCCTTCCATGGCCAAACCCCAGCCACAGAGCATGTTGCCCCTGCTGTTCAGAGGACAGGTAGAAGAATCAGACTCATCCAGACACTTCACCCGGGGCTGTGCGGGAACTGTGCACAAGCACACCTGGCCTGGCCGCGCCGCCTGGGACCTGACCAGTCTGATCAGAATTTCTCTTTCTGAAATAGTGAAACTTTCTGAAACTCTTTTTAAAAAACAGATTTATTCAGGTGTAATGGACATGTAAAACACAAAATGAAGCACCTGAAAGGTTTCAGCATATGTATTTGTACACACCACCACAGCCAAGATATCAAACAGGTTGGGTGTGGTGATTTACACCTCTAATCCCAGTACTTTGAGAGGCCGAGGCAGGAGGTTAGGAGGTTTAAGACCAGCCTCGGCAACACAGCAAGACCAGCTTTCTACCATAACAGAAACAAAATATACAAAAGAAAACAACCCCTCCAAAAATTAGCAGGAATGGTGGTGTGCACTTGTAGTCCCAGCTGTTCAGAAGGCTGAGGATGGAGGGTCCCTTAAGCCCAGGAGTTCAAGCCTACAGTGACCTATGATTGTGCTATTGCAATCCAGCCTGGGTAACAGAAAGAGACTGGGAAAAAAAAGAAGAAAACATATCGAACCTGTCACCACCAAACCTTTCCTCATGCTCCTTCGACAGCACCTGCTCCTGCCCTCCTGTTTCTCCTACCCTCAGGCAACCACTGATGTGTCACTATGATTAGTTTCCGTTTTCTCTAGATTTTCATATAAGTGTAGTCATACAGTATGCACAGCACCATATTTTGCTGTGTAAAATGCACTCCTGTGTACAATGCATACCCACGTTTTTGACCCAAACTTTTAGGAAAACACCTATTGTGAAAGTGGCCGGCTCTTGGCCAGGAAGAGACCATCTGGGGACCCTCCCCTGGTAAATGTGCAGATCACGCCATTCTCCATAAGCCCACTCTGTGAGAGTTGTCCCCCTCTTCCAGGAGCCATGCCACGTTGGGGACTGCAGCTGAGATGGCCACTTGTATGGCTGATGGAGAGAGAGTTGCTGAGGTCTCTTGGCCCGAGGGCAGACCAGCAGGTCCCTGGACCCTGCGTGGGGCTCCTGGGCCCCTCCGTGTGGCTGGGCCTAGGGCCTGAGCCCTTGCCTTACACGCCCGCCTGCAGTCTGCCTCACTGGCCCCGCCACTGCCGTCCCCTGACTGCAGTGCTCAGCAGAGGCCACTATGCTGCTTCCCCTGGATCCTGGATCCTCTGGAACTGAACCCTGTGTCTAGCGGGAGGGTGCAGTGGCCCCGGGAAGCCTACTGGGCTGCACTCCTTCCTAGCCATACTACCCATGTATAATGCACACTCTTAGTTTTCCTTCAGAAATCTGGGCTAAAAGTTACATGTTGTGTAAATATGGCAAAATACTACCTATCGTGAGTGTGCGAGTCATTTTTTAAGAAAGGACAAAACTATTATCCAAAGTGGTTGGACCATCTTATACCTCAGTCAGTAGCATATGAGAGTTCCAGCTGCTCCACATTCTCCTCAATACTTGCTATGATTTAGTCTTTTTTAATTGTAGACATTTTAATAGGTGTGTAGTGGTGTCTCACCATGGTTTCGGTTTGTATCCCTCTAATACTGAATGATGTTAAGCACTTTTTTATGTGTTTATTTACCAACTGTGTATCTTCTTTGGTGAAGTGACCAAGTATTTTATTTGGCCTGGCAAGTTAGCTCACACCTGTAATCCCAGCCCTTTGGGAGGCTGAGATGGGAGGATTGTTTAAGGTCAGGAGCCTGAGACTAGGCTGGGCAACACAGCAAGACCTTGTCTCTACAAAAAAAATTAAAAAAAATTACCCAGGTGAGGTGATTATATCCGTAAGTCCTAGCTACTCAGGAGGCTGAGGCAGGAGGATTGCTTGAACCTAGGAGTTTGAGGTTACAGTGAGCCATGACAATGCCTTTGCATTCCAGCCTGAGTGACAGAGTGAGACCCTATCTCAAAAATAAATTGGATTGTCTATTTTCTTATTATTGGCTTTGGAGAGTTTTTATTTTGGATTCAAGCAGTTCACTTGACAGTGAAAAAGACAAGACAGTGGCTTGTCTTTTTAGGAACACAAGTTCTTAATTTTTGTTAAGTTGAATTTACTAGTACTTTTATGGATTGTGCATTTGGCATTTAAAAAATCTTTGTTCGGACGTCACCTGTGGCTCAGTGAGTAGTGTGCTGGCCCCATATACGGAGGGTGGCGGGTTTGAACCCAGCCCAGGCCAAACTGCAACGAAAAAATAGCCGGGTGTTGGGCAGGCGCCTGTAGTCCCAGCTTTTCGGGAGGCTGAGGCAAGAGAATCACCTAAGCTCAGGAGTTGGAGGTTGCTGTGAGCTGTGACAGTACGGCACTCTACTGAGGGGAACAAAGTGAGACTCTGTCTCTAAAAGCAAACAAACAAACAACAACAACAACAAAAAAGAAATCTGTGTTCAATCCCAGATGGCAGAGATTTCCTCCTCTGTTTTATGTTTTTCATTGGTGTCTATGACCCATTTTAGTTTTGTGTATGGTCAAGCCAGGAATTGAAGTTCTTTTTGGTACATGAATATCCAGGTGTTTCAGCAGCCTTTGTTGAGAAGCCCATCCTTCCTCCACTGAATTTCCTTTTTACCGTTGTCAAAAATCAAGTGGCTGTATATGTGTGGATCTATTTCTGGACTTTCTATTCTGTATTATTGTTCTATTTTTTAAAAAATCTTGACACTAATATCACGTGGTCTTTGATACTGTATAGTAAGTCCTTTAAAATTGATAGATAATTGTACATATTTTGGGGGTACATGTGATATTTTGATAAGTTTTATAAGTCTTGAAGTAGTGTAAATCCTTTGGTTTTGTTCTCTTTTATCCAAGTTGTTTGAGCTGTGTAGGTTGTTTGCATCTCCATATGAATTTTAGAATCAGCTACCAAAATAAAAATAAATAAATAAAAGCCCATCAGTTGGGATTTTGATCAGAATTACAATGTGGAGAGAACTGGCAGCTTTATACTATCGAGTCTTCTGATTCATGAATATATACACCTCCATTTAGTTATTTTCCAATTTCAATCAGCAATATTTTATAGATTTCAATGTACAGACCTCACACATCATTTGTCAGATTTATACCTAAGTAATTCATATTTCTGTTGCTATTGTAAGTGGTACTATCTTTTTGAATGTGAAGGGACAACTGATTATTTTGAGACAGAGTCTCATTTTGTCTCCCTTGGTAGAGTGCTCACAGCAACCTCAAACTCTTGGGCTCAAGCAATACTCTTGCTTCAGCCTCCCTAGTAGCTGGGACTACAGGCACTCACCACAGCGCCTGGCTATTTTTTTAGAGACGAGGTCTTGCTCTGGCTTAGGCTGGTCTTGAACTCGTGAGCTCAGGCAATCCACCCACCTCGGCCTCCCAAAATGTGGGTATAGGTGTAATTTGTGTTCAGCAGGCCTGGGCCGGGTTTGAACCCACCATCCCTGGTGTATGTGGCCAGCACTCTAGACACTGAGCTACAGGCACTGAGCCTCAGGCTGGTCCTGAACTCCTGAGCTCAGGCAATCCACCTGCCTCGGCCTCCCAGAGTGCTAGGATTACAGTTGTGAGCCACTGCGCCCGGCCCTGTTCTTGATTTATAATTTAATGCCATTGTGGGCAGAGGACATATTTTTTATGATTTGAATTCTTTAACATTTATTGAGACTTATTTTATGAGTCAGAGTATGGTCTGTGTGCACCTGAAAAGAACATACATTCTACTGATGCTGGGGGTTAATAGCATTGTTCAAGTCTTCTATATTCTTTCTAATTTCCTACTTGTTTGATCAATTATTGAGACAGGATTTTTGAAATCTTCTGTCTATAATTGTGGATTTATCTATTTCTCCTTGCACTTCTAATGGTTTTGCTTTGAGTATTTTAAAACTCTATTATTAGGTACACAAACATTCAGGATTCATTATCTTCTTTATGAATTGATACATTATGACATGACTTCTGGTCATCCCTGATAATATTCTTTACTCTGAAATATACTTCATCTGATATAAATATAGAAACTTCAGATTAAAAAAAAAAGTCGTGTTGGCATACGTCCTTTCCCATCTTTTTCTTTTTGATCTATTTGTGTCTTATATTTGAAGTTGGTTTCTTACAGGCAGCATATAATTGGGTCTTGCTTTTAAAACCATTTACGTCTTATGCAATCATTGATATGGCTGGGTTTAAGTCAATCAGCTTACTATTTCTTTTCTATTAAGCCCGTCTGCTCTTTGTTCCCTTCTTTTGTTCTTTCTGTTTTCTTTTGGACTTACTTTTATGATTCCCTTATGTCCTCTTTGTTGGCTTAGTTGCTATAACTTTTTTCCTAACAAAATGTTGTTTTTATTTAATCCAATTGACAATGATTTTTAAATAGCATACTACCTAAAATTGGCAAGGATGTACAAAAATAGCCACTCTCAAACTTTCCTAGAAGGAGTTTGCATTTGAACTGGGTGACCCATCAATTCCATTCACCTAGCTATAACTTGTTATTGTGTTATTCTAGTGGTTGCTTTGGGGCTTATCATATATATCTTTAACCTATTATAGTCTGTCTTAAGTTGATGTTACACCATTTCAGGGATAGTAGAAGGTATTTATTTATTTATTTTGCAGTTTTTTGCCAGGACTGGGTTTGAACCCACCACCTCCAGCATATGGGGCTGGTGCCCTACTCCTTTGAGCCACAGGCACTGCCCAGTAGAAGGTATTTATGACAGTACATTTCCACTTCATCTTTCCAGGCATTTTTGTTATTGTTGCTATACATTTCTACATACAAAACCCATAGTACATTGTTATTTTTGCTTTACATAGTTATCTGTTAATATCTGTTTTTGACATTTTTCCCCTATCTTCCCTTTTTCTTTTATTGTTTAGGGTTCATTGAGGGTACAAAGAATTAGGTGACACGGATTGCACTTGTTAGATGAAGTCCCTCCTATAAGGTGTCCTGCCCCCAGGAGGTGCGCCGTCCACTGTGACCCCCATTCCTTTCTCCCCTCCTCTCCCTGCTCCCTTGTTCCCTGCCCCTCACCTTGAATTGAGCTTTTCTCGTACGAGGGTGCGTATTAGACCGTCTACTGGCTTCAGGTTAGAAGTGGATACTCTCTTCCCTTGTCCAGAGAC
Organism: Loris lydekkerianus; assembly: GCA_963574355.1. Lineage (NCBI taxonomy): Eukaryota > Metazoa > Chordata > Mammalia > Primates > Lorisidae > Loris > Loris lydekkerianus. Next base: position 5,058 of record CAUYPK010162802.1, on the reverse strand, counting down.
TCCAGTTATACATCTATCAGGCCACTTCAAGTTGTCCCGCAGTTCACTGATGTTCTGCTCTTGTATGTGGTTCTTTTCCGGTAGTTTCTATTGCTTCGTCTTCAAGTTAATGAATCTTTTCCTCTGCAATGAAAAGATTATCCTGTCAGCCCCTTCTAGGATATTCTCATCTTAGACATTACAGTTTTGATCTGTAGAAGTTCAATTTGGGTCTTTTGTACAGTTTCTATGCTGCTATTCAGTACGTTTAACCTTTCCTTTAGTTTCTTGAAAATATGGAATACAGGTATAACAATGGTTTAAAAGTTTTGACTGCTAATTTCATTACCTGTGTCATTTCTAGATCCATATAAATTATTTGATTTTTATCACTATAGACTGTACTTCTCTGCTTCTTTGTATGCTTGGTATTTGGGGTTTCTTTAAAGAGAAGGGGTCTTGCTCTATTGGCCAGGCTGGACTGCAGTGGTGCACTCATAGCTCACCGTAGCCTCAAATTCCTGGGCTCAAGTGATCCTCCTGGTGGAGCCTTTTGAGTAGCTAGGACTACAGGCATGTGCCACCACACTTGACCAATTAAAAATCATATTTTTAAAAAAGTTTTTTTTAAATATTTAAAAAACCAACTCACTATGTTGCCCAGGCTAGTTTTGAATACCTGGCCTCAAGTGATCTTCCTGCCTCAGCAATTTTTTCTTTTTGAAAATACTTTGTTTCTAATTACAAAATACAGGGAAGGAGCAGGTCCAACTCCCATAAACCCTTGGTTGTTCATATTTCCAGGCTATGCATCTATAAATGCCCTTAACACCACCAAGCTCATACAGTCGCCACAAGCATTTTCTAACAGCTGCAGAGTTAGTGTATGACCGGGTGGGAAGTTTAAAAACAGATACTTGGGCTCCTCTCCAATTGCAGGGTTCCAGCTCACTTTTGCTATTATCAAAACCAAACTGGTTGTTCTTACTATCCATTTCTAAACTCTCTCATGAACAAGTAGGTCACAAATTATACCTGCACAACTCTTAGAGTTGCTTAAAGTAACCTTGTAGGAAGGCAATGACTAAGGCCCTTTCCTCGTCCCCCCCTTTCTAAATCTCCACATGTGGCACCTGGCCTGCTGTCCCTGGGTACCCCACACCCTCGGGCAGCAATGGAAGAAGGGTGGCCTGGGAGAGCGAGTCTTTACTGGACTCAGTCAGGGTCTGAGGGCCTCTGCCAATCTGTCAAGTCTCTCTTCCACATTCCCTCCAGCTGGTTCCTGTGGTCTCCTGAGCTGTCTTCTTCCAGTAATGGATCTTGGCCTTCTCCTTCCCCTTCTTCTCCAGGGTGGTAGTCACGGCCTGGTTCTTCTAGCCCACCACATGATCCAGGAACCCTAGGTAAGAGAGCTTTCTTGTAGGCTCCAACCAACCAACCTTGTGTAAAACCTTGAGGGCAGCAGGAGCCAACATCTGCTTTTTCTCATCCTAGGGCAGCAGGATCCTACTGTACACACCAGGCTGTCCAGGGCAGCCTGGCCTTCCTTGGTCTCCAGGGCCAGCACGCCTCTCACAATCTGCCAAAATATGCGAGTAGGGGCCTGGAAGTGGCAGCGGCCACAGGATGGGCTGGTGTTCATCACTTGCAGAGGAAGGTACTTTAACTTGCTGACTAGAATGTTGATGCCTTGGCAGTGTACAGTCACTACCTTCCGGCCCACCAGCACTTACAGGCTACAGTGGCCATCAGGTAGTCCAGGAGATGGCCTTGGACTTAGAGCACCAGGCCTGCCCCTCCATCATCTTCAGCAGCTCCCTGGGAAAGACACTGTGAAATTTACTGTGAGGCCGGGTGTGGTAGCTCACGCCTATAATTCTAGTACTCTGGGAGATGGAGGTGGGCAGATTGCCTGAGCTCAGAAGTTCGAGACCAGCTTGAGCCAGGGTGAGAGCACATCTCTGAAAAAATAGATGAGCATTGTGGTGGGCACCTGTAATCCCAGCTACTCGGGAGGTTAAGGCAAGAGGATCGCTTGTGCCCAGGAGTTTGAGGTTGCTGTGAGCTATGATGCCAGGGCACTCTACCAAGGGCAACAAAGGGAGCCTCTGTTAAAAAAAAAATAAAAATAAAAGAAAGAAAGAAAGAAAAAAGAAATTTATTGTGCTGGGTACTGGGTATTTTTGTATTCCTACAAAGTTGTTTTTTTTGCATTTTTTTGTTGGGGCCAGGTTTGAACCCACCACCTCCAGTATATGGGGCCAGTGCCCTACGCCTTGACCCACAGGCGCTGCTTTTTTTTTTTTTTTTTTTTTTTTAGAGAGTCTTAAGTTGTTGCCCTGGGTAGAGTGCCGTAGTGTCACAGCTCACATCAACCTCTAACTCTTGGGCTTAAGCGATTCTCTTGTCTCACCCTCCCAAGTAGCTGGGACTACAGGTGCCTGTCACAATGCCTGGCTATTTTTTGGTTGTAGTTGTCATTGTTGCTTGGTAGGTCTGGGCTGGATTTGAACCCGCCAGCTCCGATGTATGCGGCTCGCACCCTAGCCACTGAGCTACAGGTGCCAAGCCTCTACAAAGTTTTTGAGCTTAGTTCTGGGACCTTACTTAGAAATAGTTTGTTCATTTGGGTCTTGTTATTAAGCTGTTAGGTGGGATCAGACTGGCATTCTGTGTTTACACCACTATTCCCCTACTACTGAGGCAAAACCTTCCTGAATACTGCATCCAAAGGAAAATGAATTTTGGTAGGAAGAGGCACTATTCTCTGTCCTAGAATTCTGAAGATTTTTTTTTGAGACAGAGACTATGTTGCCTTTGGTAGAGTGCTGTAGCATCACGGCTCACAGCAACCTCAAACTCTTGGGCTTAAGTGATTCTCTTGCCTCAGCCTCCCAAGTAGCTGGGACTACAGGCGCCCGCCACAATGCCCAGCTATTTTTTTTGCTGCAGTTGTCATTGTTGTTTAGCTGGCCTGGGCCAGGTTCAAACCTGCCAACCTTGGTGCATGTGGCTGGCACTGTAACCACTGTGCTATGGGTGGCCAAGCGAGAATTCTGAAGAGTTTGCCTCCGAATTTTTCGTATTTATTCTTCAAACTCTTGTATACTTGACAGGAGCCTCTGCAAGTGTCCAGTGTTCTCTGCCAGGCTCTCTCCTTTCCAATTCTCTGACTGTCAAAGTGTAAGACCACCAGGCTCCACCTGCCTTCTCCTTCCCTGCACTGTGATCTGGAAACTCTTTCCAGGAAGCTGCTGGGCCAGTTCTAGGGGTCCCTCATCTGTTTCTTGAATCTTGAAGATCACTTTCTTTTTTTTGTCTGATGTCTTGAAAACTGTTGGACTGGATTTTTACTTGTTTCAGAAAGGAGGATAATTCTGGTTCCTACTAACTCATTTTGCTGGAAACAGAAAAACACAGCTCATTTAGGAAGACTTTATGGACCAGTGCCACCACTCCTATGTTTTCTAGAGGAAAAAGTATTTAGAAATAACCAAGACTTAGGGGAATTCATTGATTTATTTTTCTTTAAAAAGTATAGCAATTTCACAAGAACACAATGACTGATATACTAAAGAAAACACCAATGGTAATCGCACAACACATGCAAACATCCATAGGCAGCTCCTGGAAACCACGGCCAACGCAAGGCGGCGTGGATGCTCGCAGAAAGACGCAGCCCTCCCCCAAACCACAGGCGCCCCGTCTCTCCTGACACGCAGTCAGCGGTAGAAGCGCTCTATGTTGCCAAAAGTTGCAGATGAGCCACGTATCTCTACAGGGATTCAGAGTTTAAATCAGGGATTTAGACTTTCCTCATGCTTTAAACATGTCATATCTAATGTGGGTCACATTTTCTAACTCAGTAGGTTCCTTTCCTTGTATGTGAAGGAAAGCTAAGGGATTCTGGGTTGAAGGATGGACTTTCGTGTTTAGATCAACAGGCACATCTGGAGAATGCTGCCCTTGGTCTGTGGGGAAGCAGCTCTGACAGCAGAGCTGAGATGCAGAGGGAGAGTCCTATCACAGGGATGAGCCCCCCAAGTGCTGCTCTCTTCTCTAGCTCTCTGCCCTTCCCTCCCTCTCAAATCTGGTGTTAGCACAGGAAAAAACGGGAGTCATTATTTGCAGTTTTAGTAAACTTACAAATAATAATCCGAGTATACTTGATTGTTCTCTTCATTCTTTTTTTTTTTTTGTCCTAAGCTATTTTATTTTATTTTTGCAGTTTTGGCCAGGGCTGGGTTTGAACCCGCCACCTCCGGCATATGGGGCCGGCGCCCTACCCCTTTGAGCCACAGGTGCTGCCCCTGTTCTATTCAATCTCGACAGAAATTTAGCAGTGGCTTGGTGTCCATTGCTCAGTGGTTACGGCGCCAGCTACATACACCAGAGTCGGCAGGTTTGAGCACAGCCTAGGCCTGCTAAACAACAATGACAACTGCAACAACAACAAAATAGCTGGGTGTTGTGGTGGGTGCCTGTAGACCCAGCTACTTGGGAGGCTGAGGCAAGAGAATCCCTTGAATCTAAGAGTTTGAGGTTGCTGTGAGCTGTGACTTCACGGCACTCTATTGAAGGTGACATAGTGAGATGCTGTCTTAAAAAAATAAATAAAAATAAAAAAATAAAAAACATGAGTCACATGAGAAAAAAAGACAAATTTAACTTCTTAAAATTAAAAAATATTAAAAAAAATAAGAAACTTAGCAGTAAGACAAAATAAACATCTTTGATTAAGAATCTAATTGGAGGCCCATGATTGCAGTAATGTACACAGCTGATTTAATAATACAAAAAAAGAATCTAATTGGAGGGCAGTGCCCATAGCTCAGTGTGTAGGGTGCCGGCCACATACACGGAGGCTGGTGGGTTTGAACCTGGCCCGGGCCTGCTAAAACAACAATTGCAACAACAACAAATAAAAATAGCTGGGTGTTGTGGTGGGTGCCTGTAGTCCCAGCTACTTGGGAGACTGAGGCAAGAGGATCACTTAAGCCAGTGGTTCTCAACCTTTCTAATGCCGCGACCCTTTAATACAGTTCCTCATGTTGTACTGACCCCCAACCATAAAATTAT